>JAODAL010015393.1:0-84047 GCA_025379985.1 Phyllomedusa bahiana | reverse complement strand
GGGAAAGCTTCTTTTGTCTTTTGCAATCCCCTGGTGAACGATGTGGCCCCATGAGTAGGGGAGCAGGAGCATCTGGCCCGGGAAAGGGGATGTCAAAGAAAACAGCCCCCCTTCTGCAGGGGTGGGGGAACCCTTGACTGGTGCAATGGCTGGGGTGCCATGGGCCCTTGGGGCTGCTGCTGTTGCTGCGGCGGCAGGAGGGGACCCCCAAAATCTAAGCCATTTTTTCCCCCGGGCCACGGTTGGTGCGCGCTTGTGTTGACGCGGGGGCTTTGGGTGCCAACATTAGCCCCGGGCCCACGCTTCACTTTCTGCTTTAAGATTTTTAATAAAACCCTTTTTTCGGCTCCGGGGGTTTTGTCTTAGCAAAGAACTGCCACCCCCGGCCGAGTATCGGTTTTTTACCGCCAACGCTCCGCCTGAGGGGAATTACTGCCGCCGCTGCCTCGCTAAAGCCCCTGTCCCGTTATTTTGGTTGGACCTGCGAAGGGGGTTTTTTTCCCCCGTGGCCGCTTGCCTCCCGACCTCACATGCTGCTATCTGGGGATCACGGCCACAGACCCATTTGCTGGCTGCGCTGGCCTGACGCGCAACGGACCCCCTCTTCTCCTGCGATGATAAAGCCCTTGCCCCCCCCCGGTCCAAGTGCGGTCGGCTAAATCATCATTATTTGTATTTCATGTAAATGCTGTCCTCATCCCCGGTTTGGGTTTGGGCAGTGGCTAAACCCTCACAACTTTTGCCCTCCCTCCCCTTTAAACCCTCATACTTTGCCCCCTACTCCCAAGAAGCAGGGGTTTTTGGCCCCATTTCTTCGCTCCCCCAAGTAGCTGGGGACTCCCCCTCCTCAAATTGTTCACCCTCGCTATATAGTGGCGCTGACCCCAAGACCCCTGTGGGACTCTGGCTGGGGGAACCGGATGGGGCCAGAGGGGGTTGAGGACAGGGGGGGGCCCGTGACCAGCCCCCGGGCCATCCCAAAACAAGGGGTTGTGTCTGACGTTCCCCCCGATCTTGGCTGGGGTTGTCAGATGTCATCTGGGAGGGGAAATGGATGACCTAGTCAAAACCAAAACAAGAACCATTGGGTTGCTGAAAAACACCGGCGCTAGATGACAGCGGCGTTTTTGGCCCTCACGGGGTGCCCCCCTGCGAAAGTCCCTTGCTGTTTCTGCGGACCTGGGCCCGGAATTTTTTGTGCCTCTGGGCCCCTCGAAAGGGGAAGAGCTGCCCCCCTCTCTGTCTGACATATGTTTGTTCTATTTAAAGTACAGACACTGTTTGAGAAAATTTGTATATGATAAATACACACCTGTATTTGATGCCAAAAGAAAACCCCTAAGAAGTTGGGGAAACCCCGGATATAAATTGCGTTTCCCCAAATGGGGAGGAAAAAATTTACTTTTTATGTGCCGTTTAAAAACTCTGTGTATTTTACTGAATATAAAAGCACAAACGGCTTAATTTACTTTGGATAAATTAGCTACAAAATTTTTTTTGTGGCGGTAAAAAAACAAATTTCTTTTATGAGACAACTGAGAACAATGTTAAATTAACCCCTGGATGTAAATTGGCAAAAGAATTGAGCAGCGGAAACTACTGCTTTGTAGCGTGTTACATTAGTGTTTTCTACGCTACAAAAAAGAGAAAAAATTTAATTAACCTTCGCTTGTAAATTATGTACAGGAAAATTTTTTTTTTGGCGGTGAAAAAGAGGGTCTATTTTTGTCCCCACAGCAAAAAACAAGTTAAATTTAAACCCCCTGGATGTAAATTGCGCAAAAAAATTGAGCAGCCAAAAAAACTATGCTTTGTGCGTGTTACAATTGCGTTTTTTCTACGCTACAAAACAAGAAAAAAAAATTGAAATTTAAACTTTGCTTTGAATTATGCTACAGGAAAATTTTTTATTTTTTGGCGGTGAAAAGACGGTTTGTTGGAGACAACGCGAGAACAACGTTAATTAACCCTGGATGTAAATTGCGCAAAAGAATTTGAGCACCCGGGAAACTACTAGTTTGTAGCATGTTACAATTGCGTTTTTCTCGCTAAAAAAGAGAAAAAAATTGTAATTAACCTTCGCTTGTGAATTTGCTACGGAAAATTGTATTTTTTGGCTGTGAAAAGACGGTTTTTTTTTGTCACCACAGCAAAAAAACAACGTTAATTAACCCCTGGATGTAAATTGCGCAAAAGAATTGAGCAGCCAAAAATGAAGTGGTATTGTATTATAAAAACGCTGTTTCTTTAAATGAATACAACGGGAACTGGCTTAGATGCCCTTGGATATTCAATGTGCTGTGAGCATAGCTTAAAATGTATATGCAGCAGCAGGGGGACGAAACACTGGACTTCAGATCCAATACACAAAAAATCAGAAATAGAACATTAAGAGAAGCAGTCTCTGAGACAAGCTGAGACACCCCAAAAAAAATCGCTGTTTTAAAAATCAGTTCTTCAGTAACAATCAGCCGCGGAAAGCACCTTCCCTGATCAGTACAGTGAGAGCGGTATGAGCTCCCAGGTCGCGCCCGGACTTATATAGTGCGGTGACGTCACAGAATCCCGCGGTCTCTGATTGGTTTCATCTCTGCACATGTCATGCAGGCTATGCCTTTCTTCTCCCAGGGGTGCTTTGCCCCCATGTAGCGCCATGTGCTCGTAGCCATTTTATCATCAAAAGCACACTTCGTTCACCCGAAGTACCCAAAGTTCGATTTCCCGTTCAGAACCGAAGTTTTCCTGAAATTCTAAACAATTCACTTCGTAAAATTGTTTTCGCCCTCTTTTTTCTTTTTTTACTTTGTACCCTAACGTTTTCAAAATTACATTGTCAGACCCCTTTTTAACCCTTAAGGCCCTACCCATTTTGGCCTTCCAAACACCCCCTAGTTTTTAAATCTGGCATGTTCACTTTATGTGAGAAAACTTTTTGAACTTTTACCTATCCATGTGATTAAGATTTTTTCCGTGGACACATTGTGCTTTAAGTTAGTAAGAAATTTTATCCATACAATCCTTTTTTTTTGTGAAAAAAAATCAAAATTTCATGAAAATTTTGAAAAAATCTGTGATTTTGAAAGTTCTAAAATTTTGCTGCAAGACAGAAATTATTCACCACAAAATAGTTTATAACTAGCATCTACTATATGTCCACTATAGGTTGACATTAGAGGGCTTAGAAATTTAATAGTAATTTCTCACATTTTCAAGAAAATTTGCAATATACATTTTTTTAGGGACCAGTCCAGTTCTGAAGTGGTTTGCGGGTCCCTGTATGTTAGATAACCCCCAATAAATGACCCCATCTAGAAAACTACACCCTTAAGTGTATTTACAACAGTGTTTAGGAAGTTTTGTTAAACCCTTTAGGTATGTCACAGAAATTAAAAGAAAGTGGAGGTGAATGAAATTTCAATATTTCATATTTTTTGCAGATTTTTCAAATTTATCCAATTATTCACGGAATACAGTAAATTTGACTAGGTAAATGCAATGTAATATAAATTTCCCATGTCTGCCGTTTTTAGAAATTTCCCATTTGTGGCCCTTAGTGCATTATTTGGCTCACCCAATAAGCCCCAGAATAGGGAGGAGAGCTACGGACTTGGGGTCTCATTTTCAATGCATTTTATTTATGGCGCCCTTTCAGGTTGAGGTGGCCTAAGCTGCTAAAAACTTTAATAAAACACCCTAAAACAGACCCCATATGGAAACTTACACCCCTTAGGTATTATAATACAGGTGTGTGTGAGTATATCGACGCAAGGTTGATTCACAAATTTTTTTTTTACATTAGGCTGTGAACATTAAAAATTTTTTTTTTCAATAAATCTGCAATTTTAGCATAACATTTTTCAGAATTTACGGAAATCCTGGAAAAAGAACCCAAAAACTTTGTTAAACAATTTCTTCAAGTTAGCAATACCCTACATGTGGGGTAAACTGCTGTTTGGGCGCAATGGCAGGGCATACAAGGGAGGAGAACGCTCTTTGGCTTTTGGAACGCAGATTTGGTGGGCATGTCGATTTGCAAGCCCCCAAGAGTACCAGAAACACGGGTGAAACCTTCCAGAAGTCGCCCCATTTTAGATTTAACACCCCTCAGGGATTAATGTAGGGTGGTATTGGGCATTTTGGGTGCACTGGTGTTCCATCGTTTTTTTTGCTTTGGCCATGAAAATGGGGGGGGGAGAAACGCAGTTCCACCCATTGTTTTTTGAGCTTTAATTTACAGCGTTTGCCGTTGCAGTGTAAATGAGTGGGGATAACTTTACTATGGGGTCGGTACAAATTGCAAATGTATAAATTTTAATATAATTTTTTATGTTTTATTACATTTCACAAATAGGAAATAGGTCTAATTAAAAAATGCGTTTTTATGTTGTCCTATTATGAAAAGTCATAACTTTTTTATTCTGCTGTATGCAGGCTGTGTAGGGACTTGTTTTTTGCGGGGTGACTTGATGCTTTTACTGGTACATTATGGGGGTGCATACAAAACAACTTTGGTCATCTTTCTATTAAGGTTTTTGTGAGGCATTTTGAACTTAAATACAGCAATCCTGGTAGTGTTTTTTATTTTTACTTTTTATAGCGGTCACTTTGCGTTAGATATGACATGCTACCTTTACTCAGCAGGTTGATACGGTAACAGCGAATTCCAATTTGTGTATTTTTTATTTTTTACTGCTTTTATTACATAAAAACACTTTTTATTCAAACAGGGAAAACAATTTTTGCTTCGCCATAGTCTGAGCGCCTTTAACTTTATTTTTCTGTATATGAAGCTGTATACAGGGGGCTTGTTTTTTGTGAGATGAGTTGAAGTTTTTATTGGTATCATTTTTGGGGGGACAAGGACTTTTTGATCGTTTTAATCATTTTTTGGAAGGCAGAGTGGAGAAATTACTGCAAATGCTAGTCGTGTTTTTTATTTTTATTTTTAAACAGCGCTCACTGTGCAGTTATCCGTAATAAGTTAGCTTTACTCTGTGGTCTATATGATTATGGCGTACCCATTTTATATGTTTTCTTTTATGTTGAAGCACTTTTAAAAAAAAAAAAGTGTTTATTAGTGTGTAAAGAATATTTATTGCATGCGTGTTCTTCTGAGAGCCATAAGTTTGTTTATTTTTCGTATACAGAGTGTGATAGGACTTTTTTTTTTTTTTGCGGGATGAACTAACGTTTTAATTGGTACAACGGTTGGCGTTTATAGGGGTTTTTGATCAACATTTTTCCATTTTATGTGCTGCGGGATGAACAAAAACCTTAATTCTATTATTGTTTTTTTTTTTTTTTTTTTTACGGCGTTCACGTAGGGTAAATAAAACATGACTGATTTATAGGGCAGGTATTGCTACGCACGTACGCGGCGATACCAAATCTGGGTACTTTATTTATTTTGATTTTTTTGGGTGCGATTGCGTTTGTAAATGGATAAAGGGCGGTTGTACGTGTTTTTGTTTTATTTTTCTGTTATGTTTACATTGTTTTTCAACTTTTTTACTTTTTTTTTACTTTTTAATTTTTTTTTTACTTTTTCCATAGAAGAATTTGATGATGAGAGATTATAGATTCTCTCATTCAAAGGAATCAATGCACAGCTTGTTTTGCTGTGCCAGTGGTTCCTATGAAACTGTCGTCAGATGCGGGCCAGCCCACCAGGGCCACGGCCCCGGGCATCGTGACGTCACAGACAACCCGGAAGGGCATTCTTTGCCTCTGTGTATCTGGTCAGAAGGGAGGAGCTGTTCGGATCGCGCGATCGTGCGCTGCTGCCGCGGCAAGTGACGCAGGAGGTGCGATCTTCCTCCTGCGTTTCATTTGTTTTTTGCGAACCCGATGGTCGCAATACTTAAGGGTTAAAAACCGGCCCCGGAGTGATCGTGGGTTGGGGCCGACGCTGTGGTATGTCAGCTGTAATATCCTCAGGGTCGTATGTATAGCCCAGGTGCACGTGAACCCCCAATCCACCTGGACGTATTGCTTACATCCAAGGTCGTGAACGGGTTAATACTATAAATGTATCAATACACAAAATAAGTGTAAGCTACAAGTATAAACTATATGTCATGCTATTGATTTTAAAGTACGGCAATAATAAATAAAACACAGGTATAAATAATACACAAGTATTTTGCTTGAGGATTAAACAAGGACTTATCCCTTATCAATTTTAGTCTCCAACACTTAAAGAAACCACTTATAAGGAAAACACACTCGCAGACTCGTTCGCTCGCTCAATAATACTCAGTTTTAAACCTTTCCCACACTGCTGTTTGGCTGTGCTGCAACCTCTCTTTCAGGAGCACAATATTGCCCACAATATTGTCCAGATCTTGTCAGAGTGTATAGATATCCCCCAGATGTGCCTCGACGTGCTCCAGATGTGCCACTTTATATGCCACAGATATTCTTAAGATACTGTATCTGTTTTTTGTCATATGCCATTTGGCTAATTTCTAGAGGCCAGAACATATTCTTAGATGTTAATGGGATTCAGACTTGGCATGTCCCGAACCCAAATATGCCTAAAACAACTTTGGCCAAACTTTAGTTTAGATTTTAGATGTAGTATGTGGCTAATGGATTTGATCTTTTAAAGGAGTTGTCCATTTTTCTTTTATTATTAATATATTATTATTATTATTATTATTATTATTATTTATTATTATTATTATTTTTATATATGATTATTGTTATTTTTATAGGTTCACTGGTTTAGAACCACACATGGATATTGTGTACAGTTTTGGGCCCAGTTCACAGGAAAGATATTGTAGGACTTGAAAGGTACAAAGGCGGGAATACAAAACATAAATAAAAGGACTGGGTGGACTGCAATACCCAGAAAGATTAGTAAGATTAGTGCTATATAGTTTAGAGAAAATATGGCTTTGGGGGAACATAATACATTTTATAATGTTTAAATATATTAAAGGTCAATATAGATATCTATCTCAAGATTTATTTATATCCAGGACTGTATCCAAAACAAGGGAAACTTACACTAGAGGAAAGAAAGTTTCTACATTAAACATAGAAATGGATTTATTTTACTGTAGAGCAGGAGTACTGTGGAACTCTCTGCAGAGTAAACTTGTCATGGGGAATTCAATAACAGAGTTCAAAAAGGATCTGGAAGTGCATTTCTAGAGTCATAATAGTTTATAACAAGTTATAGTGACTAGGATTTCTGGAGAAGGGTCGTGTGATCCAGGGAGTTATTCTGTTTGCCAGATTGGAGTCGGGAAGGAATTTTTTCCCTAAAATTAGGTCAATTGGCTTCTACTTCATGGGGGGTTTTGCCTTCTTCTGGATCAACTCTAGCAAAATAGGCTGAACTGGATGGACGTCTGACTTTTTTCGGCCTCACAAACTATGTATATAAAGCACACAAATATAAAACACATTACATCAGTAAAGACCATATATACATTGTAGCCCATAGTGAGACTAATTAATAAAAAAAAATTAAAAAGAACCAGACAACCCCTTCAACATTATTTTGGTTTTATTAAATTAGAAGTAATTGGGCATCCACTTAGCAAATGAGGTGCGGGCGAACACAGACAGAAAGGCAGGCTTTTGAAAGGAGAGTGTATATTGTGCAGCCCAGACTGCTTTGAACCTGCATTGAAATGGCTTTTTTTTTACCAGTTTTTGGCCAGTTCTTGGTGAAATAGTACCTTGTATTTTGTGCAGCCCAGTTTTGTTCAAAGACCCACCTTGTACTTACACTAGGATACAGAACTTTTCTAGTAACTACAGGTGTATTTCATAGGTGAAAAAAACACCTTTTATTATCCGTACACGATTTAATTAGGTTTTTTTTCACTTTTGTGCAGCCCAGTTTTGTTCAAAGACCTACCTTGTACTTAGATTAGGATATAGAACTTTTCTAGTCACTGCAGGTGTATTTCACAGGTGCAAAATCCACCTTGTTATTATCAGTACACGAGGTAATTACCGTATATACTCGAGTATAAGCCGAGTTTTTCAGCACAAAAAATGTGCTGAAAAATGTCCCCTCGGCTTATCTCGAGTCTCTGTCGGCACTCAAGGGGCAGCGTGGCCGAGTGCTGACAGGGACGCTTCAGTTATATGCGGCCCTCAGGGAGCGCATATAACTGAAGGCCGAGTGAGCGCACAGTGTCCGGCTGCCCCTGGCCCGGGCACTGTTCCGCGATTCCCTTCACTATATCCGGAGCGCATGCAGGTGTGAAGGGATCCACTTTCGGGGCACAGAGCGAGCGCTCCGTGCTCCGCAGTGGTCTCCGGGCAGCCGAAGACTCGCGGCTGTCCTGAGATCCCGTCACAGGCAGCGTGCATGTCATCACGCTGTGTGCGCGGCCTGATGACGTCACCCGCCTGTGCCGGGAAGACAGGACAGCGCGGGGGGGGGAGGGCGAGGGGGGGGGAGGGCAAGGGAGACGGCAGGGGGAAAATGGTAAGTGTTGTTTTTTATTTTTTAAACTGCCTACCCTGCCTACGCTGCCTTTACCTCCCTACAGCGGCCCTATTCCTTTCTATCCTGCCAAAACTCCCTTATCTGCCTACGGCCTATACCTGCCACAGCCGCCCTTTAAATAACTGCCTCCCGCTGGCATATGTTACAGCCGGCCCAAAACCTGCCTCAGCTCCTTCCCTGCCTACAGCGCCTATCCTGCCTTTATCCTGCCTACAGTCCCTTTAAAACCAGCCTAACCCGGGCCCTTTAAAATGCCACAGGCCTATACCTTTCCTACAGCCCCTATCCCTGCCTACAGCTGCCTTACCCCCCTATACTCCCTCCCCCGGCCCTATCCCCCTGCCCTATACCTGCCTACACTGGCCCTTCTGCCACAGCTCCCTATACCTCCTATAACTGCCTACGCGCCCCTATGCCCCCCTACAGTGCCTTACCTGCCTACAGCCTGCCCTTTACCTGAATATGGGGCCATTTACCTGCCTATTCCCTGCGGGGCCTAACCTGCCTAAAATCTGCTTATGGGGGACTAAAACTCCCTATTACATCCCCTATGGGGCCATATACGTGCCTTTTGGGACACAAACCTGCCTAGTACCTGCATATAGGGCCATATAACTGCCTATAATTGCCTAATGAGGGATATTAAACTGGCCTATGTAATTAATTGTATCCATTTTTATTTTTAAAATTTACCAGTAGCCGCTGCTTTTTTACCCTAGGCTTATACTTGAGTCTAATAAGTTTTGTCCCGTATTTTGGGCAAAAGTAGGTGCCTCGGCTTATTACTCGGGGTCGGCTTATTACTCAGGGATATACGAGTAGGGTTTTTTTTCACTTTTGTGCAGCCCAGGTTTTTCAAAGACCCACCTTGTACTCTAACATTAGGAGTACCAGAAATTTTCTAGTCACTCAGTTGTATTTCATAGGTGCAAAAACCACCTTATAAGTCCGAGACACAATTTAATGTAGGTGTTTTTTTTCACTTTTCTGCAGCCTAGTTTTTGTTCAAGACTTGGACCTTGTACTTACATAGGATATGGAAACTTTTCTAGTCACTGCAGTGTAATTCATAGTTGCAAAAACCCACCTTTTATTTATCTTACACGATTAATTAGTTTTTTTTTCCACTTTGTGCAGCCCAGTTGTTCAAAGACCCACCTTGTACTTACATTAGGATACAGAACCTTTTCAGTACTGCAGCGTGCATTTCATAGTGCATGCACAAAACACGTTTTATTTATCAGTACACGAGATTTAATTAGTTTTTTTTTACTTTGTGGCAGACAAGTTTGGTCAAAGACCCACCTTGTTACTTATATTAGGATACAGAACTTGTTCTAGGTAACTGCAGGTGTATAATCATTGTGTCACAAACCACCTTTATTATGTCGTACGACACGATTAATTAGTTTTTCACTTTTGTGCAGCACAGTTAGTGCAAAGACCCATCCTGTACTATATTACGATACAAGAAGAGATGCTAGTGATTGCAGGTGTATCATAGTGCAAAAACCTACCTTTTTATTATCCGTACACAATTTAAATTTAATTTGTTTTCACTTTTGGCATCAGGCGAATTATTGTTCAAAGACCCATCTTGACTTACAATAGAATACAGAACTTTTTTCTAGACAACTGCAGGTGTATTTCATAGGTGCAAAAACCACCTTTTATTAGTCCGTAAACCGATTAATTAGTTTTTTTTTCACTTTCATTGCAGCCAGTTTTTTGTTCAAAGACCCACCTAGTACTTACATTGAGGAAACAAAACTTTCTATTCACTGCCAGGTGTATTTCATAGTGCAAAAACCACCATTTATAATCCGTTACACGATTTAATTTGTTATTTTTTTCTCACTTTTTGTGCAGCCCAGTTTTGTCAAAGACCCACCTTACTTACATTAGGATACCAGACACTTTTCTAGTACCTGCAGGTGTATTTCATGAGGTGCAAAAAACCACCTTTTAGATATCCGTACACAATTTAGTTTTATTTTTTTTCCCACTTTTTTGCAGCCCTAGTTTTGTTCAAAGACCCCACCATGTACTTAAATTAGGAATACAGAACTTTTCTAGTCACTCTGCAAGTGAATTTCATAGTGCAAAATCACCTTTATTATCCACAACGATTTAATTAGTTTGTTATTTCACATTTGGTGGAGAGCCTAGTTTTTGTTCAAAGACCCACCTTCGTTAACTTAGATTAGGATACAGAAACTTTCTGGTCTCCGCAGGTGTATTTCATAGGTGCAAAAACCACCTTTTTTATTATCCGTACAACAAACGATTTAATTAGGTTTTTTGTCACTTTGTGCAGCACAGTTTTGTTCAAAGAACCCACCTTTGTACTTATATTTAGATACAGAAATTTGCTAGTAATTACAGGTGTAATTTCATAAGGTGTCAAAAAAACACTTTTATTATCCATACTTAAAATCAAATTAGGTGTTTTCTTCTCACTATTTGGCGCAGGCCAATTTTGTTTCAAAGACCCACATTGTACTTATATTACGATACAGAAATTTGCGTAGTCTAATTTGCAGGAGTATTCATTGGTGCAAAAACCACCTTTAAAATTATCCCATACAAAATTTAATTACGTGTTTTTAAGGTACTTGGCGCAGCCATTTATGGTTCAAAGGCCCACCTTGTACTTACATTAGGATACAAAATTTTTTAGTAACTGCTGTTTATAATTTTCATTGGTGCAACACCCACCTTTTATTATCCGTACACAATTTAATTAGTTTTTTCCTTTTGGGCACAGGCTATAATGTTCAAAAGACCCATCTTGTACTTACATTAGGAATACAGATCTTTTCTAGTCACTGCTGGTGTATTTCATAGTCAAAAACGCACCTTTTATTATCCGTACAAACACATAACAAAACGATTTAATTAGGTTTTTATTTCACTTTTGTGCAGCCTAGTTTTGGTTCAAGAGACGCCACCTTGTTACTTAAATGTAGGATACAGAACTTTTTCTTAGTCACTGCAGGTGTATTTCATAGGTGCAAAAACCACCTTTTAATTATCCGTACACTATTTACTTAGGTTTTTTTCACTTTGTGCAGCACAGTTTTGTTCAAAGACCCACCTTGTACTATATATTAGGCTACAGAAATATTGCTAGTAATTACAGGTTTACTTTCATAGGTGCAAAAACACCTTTATTTGATACCCTTACTTAATCGAATTAGGTGTTTTTTCACTTTGGTCGCAAGGCCATTTTTGTTCAACTACCCATCTTGTACGATAATAATAACGATTACCAGAATTTTGCTATTAATTGCAGTGTATTTCATTGGTGGCAAAAACGCACCCTTCTAATTATCCGTACAAAATTTAAATTACGTGTTTTCACCTTTGGCGCAGGCCAGTTTTTGTGTCAAAGTGCCCACCTTTACTTACATTAGGATACAGAAATTTTTTAGTAACTGCTGTATATTTCATTGGTGGCCACACCCACCTTTTATTATCCGTACACAATTTAATTAGGTGTTTTTCACTTTGGCACAGGCTATTATTGTTCAAAGACCCATCTTGTACTTACATTAGGATACAGAACTTTTCTAGTCAGTGCAGGTGTATTTCAAGGTGCAAAAACCACTCTTTTAATTATCCATACACGATTTAATTATTTTTTTTTTTTCACTTCTGTGCAGCCCAGTTTTGTTATCAGACCAACCTTGTACGTACATTAGGATACAGAACTTTTCTAGTACCTGCAGTGTCTTTCAAGTGCAAAAAAAACACCTTTTATTATCAGTACACAAATTTTAATTAGGTATTTTTTTAACTTTTTGTGCAGACAAGTTTTGTTCAAAGACTCCACCTTGTACTTAATTAGGGATACAGAAACTTTCTTAGTAACTGCAGTTGTATTTCATAGGGCGCAAAAACCACCTTTTATTATCTGTACACAATTTTAATTAGTATATTTTTTGAACTTTTGTGCAGACAGATTTTGTTCAAAGACCCACCTTGTACTTACATTAGACTACAGAACTTTTCTAGTAACTGCAGGTGTATTTCATTGGTGCAAAAAACCCCTTTTATTATCCTTTCACAATTTAATTAGATTTTTTTCACTTGTGCAGCACGTTTTGTTCAAAAGGACCAACTTGTACTTATATTATCGATACAGAAATTTGCTAGTAAATTGCAAGGTTATTTCATAGGTGCAAAAACCCACCTTTATTATCCGTTACAACGATTTAATTAGGTGTTTTCACATTGGCACATGAGCCTATTATTAGTTCAAAGACCCCATCTTGTATTACATTAGGATACAAGAACTTTTTTCTAGTAACTGTAAACAGTGTATTTCATTGTGCAAAAACCCACCTTTTATATCCATAAAACGATTTAATTAGGTTTTTTCACTTTTGGCAGCATCAGTTTGTTCAAAGACCCACTTTGTACTTATAAATACGATACAGAAACTTTCTAGTACCTGCAGTTGTATTCATAGGTGCAGAAAAACCACCTTTTATTATCTGTTAACACAATTTATTAGGGATAATTTTTTTTTACTTTGTGCAGACAAGTTTGTTCAAAGACCCACCTTAGTACTTACATCTAGACTATCAGAACTTTCTAGTAACTCAGGTGTATTTCCATGGTACAAAAAAACCCTTTTAATCCTTTCACAATATAATTAGGTTCTGTTTCACATTTGAGCAGGCACAGTTTTTTGTTCAAAGACCCCCCTTGTACTTATATTACGATACGAAATTTTGCTAGTAATTGCAGGTGTATTTTCCATTAGGTGCAAAAACCACCTTTTATTATCCGACACATACGATTTAATTAGTTTTTTTTTAACTTTTGTGCAGACAATTTTGTTCAACAGACCTCCAATTTTGTACGTATAATTACATAACAGAAATTGCTAGTAATTGCAGTGTATTTCATAGGTGCAAAAGAACACCTTTTTATTATCTCTGTACATAATCTAATTAGGTGTTTTTTCACTTTGGTGCAGGGCCATTTTTGTTCACGATCCTCCTTGTACTTAAATTACGATACAGAAATTTTCTATAATTGCTGTTATATTCATTGGTGCAAAACCCACCGTTTATTATCCGTGACACAATTTAATTAGTTTTTTTCACTTTTGCACAGCTATTATTGCTCTAAAGACCCATCTTGTACTTTACATAGGATACAGAACTTTCTAGTCAATTGCAGGTGTATTTCATAGGTGCAAAACCCCTTTTATTATCCGACCACAATATAAATTAGGGTTTTTTTTTTCACTTTTGTGCAGCCCAGTTTTTTTGTTCAAAGACCCACCTGTACTTACATTAGAGATACACAGAACTTTTCTAGTACCTGCAGTTGTATTTCATAGGTGCAAAAACCACCTTTTATTATCTGTACACAATTTAATTAGGTATATTTTTTACTTTTGTGCAGACAAGTTTTGTTCAAAGACCCACCTTGTACTTACATTAGACTACAGAACTTTTCTAGTAACTGCAGGTGTATTTCATTGGTGCAAAAAAAAACTTTTATTATCCTTTCACAATTTAATTAGTTTTTTTTCACTTTTGTGCAGCACAGTTTTGTTCAAAGACCCACCTTGTACTTATATTACGATACAGAAATTTGCTAGTAATTGCAAGGTGTATTTCATAGGTGCAAAAACCACCCTTTAATTATCTGTACACCGATTTAATAAGGTAATTTTTTTTTACTTTTTGTGCAACTAGTTTTTGTTCAAAGACCCACCTTGTACTTATATTACGAATACAGAAATTTGCTAGTAATTGCAGTTATGTTCAAAGGTAGGCTAAAGAAACATTTACCTTTTTATTATCCGTAACATAATCTAATTAGGGTTTTTTCATTTGCCGTCAGGCCATTTTCATTCCAAAGATCCACCTTGTACTTTTATTACGATACAGAAATTTTCTAGTCAATTGCAGGTGATATTCATAGGTGCAAAACCCACCTTTTATTATCCGTCACAATTAAATAGGTGTTTTTTTCACTTTGGCACAGGCTATTATTGTTCAAAGACTCCATCCTTGTACTTACATTAGGATACAGAACTTTTCTATCACCCCTGCCCCCAATGTATTTCATAGGTGCAAAAACTCCCTTTTTATTATCCGTACAACCAAGTTTAATTAGGGTTATTTTTCATTTAGATTGTGTGCAGACAAGTTTGTTCACGAGACCCACCTTGTACTTACAATAGGATACAGAACATTCATAGTACCCTGCAAGTGTATTTCTAGTGCAAAAACCCTTTTATTTTCCGTACATGATTTAATTAGTTTTTTTTTCACTTTGTGCACACAGTTTTGCTCATAAAACCACACCTTGTACTTTTATTACGATACAGAAATTTGCTAGTAATTGGCAGGTGTATTTCCACACAGGTGCAAAACCACCGTTTTATTATCCGTACATAATCTAATTAGGTGTTTTTCACTTTTGGCTGCAGGCCGTTTTTGTTCAAATACCACACGTTGTACTTATATTAGCCATACAGAAATTTGCAAGTAATTGCAGGTTCGTATTTCATTGGTGCAATAAACCACCTTTTATTTATCCTTACATAATCTAATTAGGTGTTTTTCACTTTGTTCGCAGGCCATTTTTGTCAGAGACCCACCTTGTACTTACATAGGATACAGAAATTTTTAGTAACCTTGCTTATATATTGTCATTGGTGCAAAACCCACCTTTAGATTATCCTTACACAATTTAATTTGGTGTATTTTCATTTGGCACAGCTATAACATTGTAGTCAAAGAACCCATCTGTACTTATATTACGATACCAGAAATGTGCAAGTAATTGCAGGTGTATTTCTAGATGCAAAAACACAGTTTGTTAGCCGTATAACTTTTACCATAGTTGTATTTCACTTTGTGCGCCCGGTTTTGTTCAAAGAGCCACCTTGTACTTAAATTGAATTACAGAAATTTGTTGTTAACTGCTGTTTGTATTTCAGTTGAGGTGCAAAACCACCTTATCTTATCAGTATAACATTTAAATAGCGGTATTTTTCACTTTGGCTCAGCCCAGTTTTGTTCAAAGAGCCACCTTGTACTATAATTTGAATACAGAAATTTGCGTAACTGCTGATGTATTTACATTGGTTGCAAAAAACCACCTTTTATTATCCGGTATAATTTCTAATAGGTGTTTTTTTTCACTTTGTGCATCCCAGTTTGTTCAAAAGAGCCACCTTGTACTTAAATTTGGATTACAGAAATTTTTGTATTACAGTTGTTGTATTATCATTGGTCGCAAAAAAAACCTTTTCCTTATGCTTATATACTTTGAAAATAGCTGTATTGGTCAACTTGTGCGGCCCTATTTTTTTTTCAAAAGCACGTTTGTACACAATTCTGATAGAAAAAATTTCCCCTAGCAACTGTTTCTCTCCACGCAGAGTTTTGATCATTGCTGCAAAAAACCCGCAATGTCCTCATCGTGTAACATCTGAATATTTTTATGCGCTCATGTGAATCTCAGTTTGTGCGCAGATAGCGCACTTGTATGATATTTGTTAGAAAACTATCAATTCCTGCCTACTTGGGCAGTTTAGTAAATCCCTGGGACTGAAGGAAGAACACTGTTAATTTTTGTCCTTATGGTTCTTCACGACCAGACACCGCATTTCACAGGTAATTCCGCTAGAAACCTTTCAGTTTCTAATCCTAGTTGGCTGTAGGAAATTAGAGGGATTTAAGAACTACTGTGATTTTGCCGACTTTTAATAAGATGACCTTTCAAAAACACTTCATACCTTCCCTTAAATTTTTTATCTTCTGAACATGGAGGCGAAATGCAGGTGGGTAAAGTGAGTAAAGAAGGTGTAGGACATGGAGTAGAGGTTACGAGGGAAGGTGCACCTTCCAGTGCTGGTCGACAACTACGCAAGACCAGCGAGTCGTCGGTTGCAGGACCGTCAGACCTGTAATCCGCTGGATCAGGGCCTGTGAATCTCCTTAATGAACAGCGTCTCCAGTCTGTTCTGCAGTGGTTAATGCAACCTGCATCCAGCAGTCTTACCTCCTTGTCCTCGCCAGTCCACGGCCACATCCTGCCCCGCTAGCTGAACCTGCGTGGATCCCCGTTACAGCCTTCCACTGCTTGATCAGTAATTTCCTTCAACACACTTGACATTCAGAATGCAGGATTTTTCAGACAGGCCCTTGTTGACCTACTGGGGACATCGTTTCATTTGCTTTCACATTCTAATTCACGGTGGAACAATGTCACCAGTAGAATGGCAAGTAGCTTCTAGCAGTCAAGCAGTAAATGGAAAACGAGTTGTTTTTAATATAGTTTATTTGTTATTGATAAATTTTCTGCTGATGGTCCATAAGTGCACCTGTGCGGGTTTTTGGGTCATGCTGCAGTACCGGACATGTATAGTCTATGTCCAGTTCAACTAAAATGGTGGTTGAAAGACTCCTTTTTCCAGCACTTTTTAAATCTGGGGGTTATGCAGGTTTGGGGCTCATGCTGTGGCCCAGGACAGGTATAGTCAATGTCCAGTTCAACTAAAATGGTGGTTCAAAGACTCCTTTTTCAGGCACTTTTTAATCTGTGGGTCAGACAGGTTTAAGGGTCATGCTGTGGCCCAGGAAAGGTATAGTCAATGTCCAGTTCAACTAAAATGGTGGTTGAAAGACTCCTTTTTCCGGCACTTTTTAAATCTGGGGGTCATGCAGTTTTGGGGCTCATGCTGTGGCCCAGGACAGGGATAGTCTATGTCCAGTGAAACTAAAATGGTGGTTGAAAGACTCCTTTTTCCGGCACTTTTTAATCTGTGGGTCATACAGGTTTGAGGGTCATGCTGCGGTACAGGACATGTATAGTCAATGTCCAGTTCAACTAAAATGGTGGTTGAAAGTCTCCTTTTTCCGGCACTTTTTAATCTGTGGGTCAGACAGGTTTAAGGGTCATGCTGAGTTCCAGGACAGAGATAGTCAATGTCCAGTTCAAGTAAAATGATGGTTCAAATAATACTACCTTCTTGCACTTTTTAATTTGTTTGTCATGCAGGCTTAAGGGTCATGCTGTGGTACAGGATGGGGATAATGAATAGTCTGTGACTTTTTTTCTGTGACTTTTATAACCTAAGTGTGTTGCCTAAGATGTAGCACGTATCCAGTTTACTGTTGTGGATGTTAATTCCAGCTTCTCCAGCCCTGTTTGGGTGTAAGAAAGAAGGTGTTGTTCCTCTCACATAGACTTTAATGGTCTTTGGCGATAATCTATTATCGACTATCAGATATCGGCATGATAATTGACGATATCGACTATTGACCCGATGACGATAGTCGACGTAATCGCTCATCATTAATCATATGTCCTAGGTGTAAAAAATACTTGAAGAACTGCTCATTGAGAAGGATATGGGTGTACCTGTAGATCATAGACTACAGAACAGCATGCAATGTCAATCAGCAGCCTCTAAGGTCAGCAGGATATTGGTGTGTATTTAAAGAGGCTTTGACTCACGGAACAGGGATGTAATATTACTGCTAGAAAAAAGCATTGGTGTAGCCTCATTTATATGCTGTTCAGTTCTAGGCTCCAGTTTCTAGAACGATTGTAATGGAGCTGTATAAAGTGCAAAGTAAACAAACTAATAAGGGGAATAGAGCATCGTAAAGAGCTACAGTTCATCGAGAGAGCCATGAATAACCACATGTACTGTGACATACTTAAGCAGAGCATGAACCCCTTCATTAGAAAATTGGGCAGCAGGGCAGTATTCCAATATGATATAACCACAAACACACCTCCTTGCTAAATAAAATGAGGGTAAAGGTGATGGACTGATCAAGCATGTCTCCAGACATAAACCCTATTGAGCATCTGTGGGACATCCTCAAATGGAAAGTGGAGGAGCGCAAGGTCTCTAGCATCAATCAGCTCTGTGGTGTCGTCATGGAGGAGTGGAAGAGGATTACAGTGACAACCTGTGACGCTCTATTGAACTCCATGCCCAAGAAAGATAAGACATTGCTGGAAAATAAAGGTGGCCACACAAAATATTGACATTTTGGACACAATTTGTCCATTTTCACTTAGGAGTGTACTCACTTTTGTTGCCAGCGGTTTAGACATTAGTGGCTGTGTGTTTAGTTATTATGAGGGTAGACCAAATTTACACTATTATACAAGCTGTACACTGACTAAATTGAACCAAAGTGTCATATCTTCGGTGTTATCCCATGAAAAGGTATAATATAATGTTTACAAAAATGTGAGTGGTTTACTCACTTTTCTGAGATACTGTATGTCAGTGAAGACTTTATGTAGTAGACATTATTCATCAACTTAATTTTTTTTTTTATTATATAGAGTTATGTCATCTAGCAGCTAGTAACATGCATGGGAAGGAATAGCCCTCAATTAAAATTAAGTCATAACACTGAAATCTCATCTCTCTTTTTAAAACCTAATGCACTACTTCAGAATGTAGATAACAAATTAAATTCGAATAAGATGAAACACCACTTAAGATGATTGATGTAATACCAAGCATCATCTTGGATGGCATCCTTATAAATAAAATTGATCCTAGGAACTTGAAGGTGACAGTAATAATCTATAAGCATGCTTGCCAATAGAATGTGTGGTTCTTTGCCCACAAGCATTTTATTATTGTTAACAGAAATTGATCATGTCTCTTTTCTGACTCACAGATAATATCCCACCAGCAACAGCGTGACATCCCAATTATTAGACTGTTGGGAGATTCATCTGATTAGAGCATTGTTGTGACTTTATTTATAATCTTCTTCATGTATATACAGAACTGTATGAAATAGTGCAAGACTTTCTACAAAATTTTGGATTGTGTCTTAGGGAACGTGTCCAAATTTAGCAAAAATAACATTTGCATGGTAAGGCACAGTTGTTAGACAAAAAGTTTGATCTTACAATTGGTAATAAGGTTGAGTTCAGGGCTCTGGGAAGGCTATTTGAGTTTCTCCACAACAAACCCATCAAGCCTTGTTTTCATAGATCTCACTTAACCCTTTAACACAAACGAAAAATAATAATTTTACTCTTCAGTTTTTTCCTCCTTGCCTTCCAAAAGCCATAACATTTTTATTTTTCCACCTACATAGACATATGAGGGCTTTTTTTTGTGGGACAAGATGTACTTTCCAGTGGTGTTATTCATATTACTATAGAATATACTGGGGAACAGCAAAAAAATTCTAAGTGGGGTAAAATGAGAAAAAAAAATGTATTTGCGCCATGTTTGCAGGAGTTTTGTTTTTGCGGCGTTCAATCGTCAGTAAAAATGATGTGTTAACTGTATTATGCAGGTTGATAAACATCCAGCAATAGCAAACATGTAGGGTTTCCATTATGTTTTGGTGGTGTAAAAAAATTCCAAACATTTTTTATATTTGAAATTTGCGCCACGGCACCATTTTATGCGACTAATAACTTTTTTGTACTAACACCTACGGATGTCAGTGAGGGTGCATTTTTTGCGGGCTGAAGCGTACTTTTTATTGCTAGCAGTTTGGAATGCATACGACTTTTTTGATCACTTTTATTCCAATTTTTATAGGACATGAAATTACCAAAAAAAATGCAATTTTGGCTTTTAGAATATTTTTACTTCTACGACGTTCAGCGTACGGGATAAATGATGTTATATTTTTATAGATCGGACTTTTTCAGATGTGGTGATACCAAATATGTGTAACTTTTTTATTACTTTATTGTTTTTATTTGTAAAATGGTGATTTTAACTTTTAATACTTTTTTTTTTACACTTTAAAACTTTATTCTTATTATTTTTTTTACTTTAACATTGAGTCCCCTATGGAGCTTCACCACTAGGGGGCGCGATCGTTAATACAGCCTAATGCATTGCATAGATAATTCATTAGGCTGTACTAAGATGGTGTTTTCTCCACTTCCTGTTTCGTGCCAGAAGTGGGGCAAACGAGAACATAGCAGCGATGGTAGCCTTCACAAGACTTCCAACTGCCATGTTAGCCCATCAGGACTCACCAATATTATCGCTGATGTCCCGATCGGACTGAATAATGGTGCAAAGCACCGCTTTTCATTCATTTAAAGGGTTAAGCAGCGTGGGCAAGAGTTAAACACCGCACCCCCCCCCACCTCCCCTGCGCTGCAACCACCAGGTGTTAGCTGCAATTAGCCGCTAACACCCGACTCCTTAACACCACCATGACGTACCCATATGTCAGAGTGGTTGAAAGGGTTAATGATGTAACAGGAAAAAAGGACCTTTTGGACACTGTTTCCATAAAATTGCAAGCATATGGCAGTAAATGTTTTGTATGTTGTAGAATAAACATTAGTCTTCAATGAAAAAGTGTCCTAAGCCACACTCTTAAAAACATTACAACAGGGTTCTATAGAAGTGATTAGCATACCTAGCTTCTTTGCAACTAGCTGAGACATTACAAAGAGCAGTGCAGAAGAGCTAATCTTCAGTAAACAAAGCTGCACATGATCTGAGGTGTGAAAAGAATTGCTTATCTGTAAACAAAAGCTCATCACCTGCCCAATAAAGTATCAACATGGTGTTGGCAGCATCATGCTATGGGTGTTTTTTAGCTGAAGGGACAGGATAACTGGTTGCAATTAAAGGAAAGATGAATGCGGCCAAGTTCAGAGATATCCTGGATGAAAATCTCTCCCAAAGTGCTCTGGACCTCAGACTGGGCCGAAAGTTCATCTTCCAACAAGACAATGATCCTAAGCACACAGCTAAAATAACAGAGCAGTGGCTTCAGAACAACTCTGTGCCCATTCTTGACTGGCCCAGCCAGAGCCCTGACCTAAACCCAATTGAGCATCTCTGGAGAGACTTGAAAATGGCTGTCCACCAACGTTCACCATCCAAACTGAGGGAACTGGAAAGGATCTGCAAGGAAGAATGGCAGAGGATTCCCAAATCAAGGTGTGAAAAACTTGTTGCATCATTCCCAAGAAGACTCATGGCTGTACTAGCTCAAAAGGGGGCTTCTGCTCAATACTGAGCAAAGGGTTCGAATACTTATGACTAGTGATGAGCGATTACGTCGACTACCGTCATCGGGTCGATAGTCGATATCGTCAATTATCATGCCGATATCCGATAGCCGATAATAGATTATCGCCGATGACCATTAAAGTCTATGGGAGAGGAATAACACCTTCATTCTTACACTCAAACAGGGCTGGAGAAGATGGAATTAACGTTGAAATGAATAAATGTAACCAGCTTCCAAAACTGCTCTGAGGGGTACTTTACCAGGCAAACAAGGAGATCCGTCTTGTCTTTTTTTTACTGCTCAGCAGTATACAACAACCATGAGAAAGGGAGACGCCATTCCCGAAACGTGTCTGTTTGTCTAAGCTCGGTTGAACCCATGATTACATTTTTGCTGTTATAATCGTATATTACCCACCTTGTTCTTTGCATTCCCAAAATTGAATTTTTAGCAAGTTTGAAATAAATGAAAGAAAAACTTTTTTTAAAAAAAAGACAAAACAGATCTCCTTGTTTGCCTGGTAAAGTACCCCTCAGAGCAGTTTTGGAAGCTGGTTACATTTATTCATTTCAACGGACTTTCTATTTGGACTGGGAATCCTATCAACCGTGACTCCACTGCAAGTATCTGAGACACAGGTGAGCTGATACAATCATTTTCATTTTCACGTCTAAAGCTGGAATTAACATCCACAACAGTAAACTGGATACGTGCTACATCTTAGGCAACACAATTAGGCAACAAAAGTCATAGGAAAAAAGTCACAGACTATTCACTATCCCAGTCCTGTACCACAGCATGACCCTTAAACCTGCATGACCCACAAATTAGAAAGTGCCAGAAGGTAGTATTATTTGAACCATCATTTTAGTTGAACTGGACAGTGACTATCCCTGTCCTGGAATGCAGCATGACCCTTAAACCTGTCTGACCCACAGATTAAAAAGTGCCAGAAAAAGGAGTCTTTGAACCACCATTTTAGTTGAACTGGACATTGACTATGTCTGTCCTGGACCGCAGTATGACCATTAAACCTGTCTGACCCACAGATCAAAAAGTTCCAGAAAAAGGAGTCTTTCAACCACCATTTTAGTTGAACTGGACATTGACTATACATGTCCTGTACCGCAGCATTACCCTCAAACCTGTATGACCCACAGATTAAACAGTGCCGGAAAAAGGAGTCTTTCAACCACCATTTTAGTTGAACTGGACATTGACTATACCTGTTCTGTACCACAGTATGACTATTAAACCTGTCTGACCCACAGATTAAAAAGTGCCGGAAAAAGGAGTCTTTCAACCACCATTTTAGTTTCACTGGACATAGACTGTCCCTGTCCTGGGCCACAGCATGAGTCCCAAACCTGCATGACCCCCAGATTAAAAAGTGCCGGAAATAGGAGTCTTTCAACCAGCATTTCAGTTAAACTGGACATTGACTATCCATGTCCTGGACTGCAGTATGACCCAAAAACCTGCACAGGTGCCCTTATGGACCATCAGCAGAAAATGTATCAATAACAAATAAACTATATTAAAAACAACTCGTTTTCCATTACTGCTGCTGCTAGAGCTACTTGCCATTCTACTTGTGACATTGTTTCCACGTGACATTAGAATGTGAAGAAAATGAAACAGATGTCCCCAGTAGGTCAACAAGGCCTGTCTGAAAATGCTGCATTCAGGAAATTACTGATCATGGCAGGTGAGGCTGTAAACGTGGATCACGCAGGCTCAGCTTGCAGGGCCGGATGTACAGTGGGTGTGGTGAGAGCAAGGGCTGGCGTCCGTCATCTATTAACACGCAGGTTCAGCTAGCAGGGCCCGAGTTACAGTGGGTGCGGTGAGAGCCAATGCAGGCATCCGTCATCCATTAACACGGCAAAAAATGCCCTTATGATGCAGCATCGAAAACAGTCGTGCTGAAGCATAGTGCAGAAGCGGAAGTGTGAGCTCAGACCTCCAGCCTTCATCAGTACACAGGTAGCGCTGGAGAAATTTCTGCCTCTACGAGAGCGCTTGCCCCTCCGTATGAGTGGGAACCAATTGAGCTTCACTTGGAGATAATGGTGGTTGACGCTCCTGTTTTACCCAGGTGCCCTATTTCTTGGCATTCTTTTTCTCGTTTTACTCAATGTGTTTGAGGAAAATTGTCTCTTTTCCCTTGGGTGGCGAATGTGCTCCATACACCAAGTCCTCTGAATAACCTACATCTGTTCAAGTCTTCCTGTACCTCCCTTGTACAATTCAGAGGAATATTTGTATCAGCTATTTTGTACATGCAAGTTTTTTAGTAGTTTAATTCTAGAAAACACATTTTTTAGAATAGGACCTGTAGCATAGCTGCATTTCACAGCACAATGCCCCCAAAAATTCAAAACATGACCCTTGAGTCACTCTTGACAATTGTGAAGAACACATGTCTGTTAGAAACCACATTTTTTAGAATAGGACCTGTACTATTGATGCATTTCAAAGCAGCATGACCCGAAAAAATTATAAAAATGACTTCTCAGCCACTGTTAAAAATTGTGAGGGAGAAATGCCACTTAGAAGCCACATTTCTGTTCCAAAGGCCCAATATTATGCTGTATCTCACAGCAACATGACCCCAAAACCATTGACAATGCGAAAAATTCTAAAGATAAAATGAGTAAATGGAATACGGTTCTGTCATGAAACCTTGGTGTCTTTTACAGTCTCCTCACCGCAAAACCAGCAAAATGATCTTTTGGGAACTGAGAATAAAAATTGCAGTAATAAATGATCATTTTAAAAAAAGTTTTTCAAAGGACCATTTCTTTTGGAATAGGAATGTGAAGTAGCCCGGCAACTAATCGGTGACCTCGGAAATTTGGGGGCCAAAACATCATCAGAGATCCATGCCTGATTCATCTTGATGAAAGTAAAAACGTCGACTTTATCTGTGAAAAGCCGGATGCATTTGTCTGTAATGACTCCTCCAGCTGTGCTGAAGGTCCGCTCAGATATGACGATGGCTGCTGGCCAGGACAACACCTCTATGGCGAGCTCTGGCCATTCATCCATTTTGGATACCCAGAAGTCGATTGGGTCCTGAACACATCCAAAAACATCGATGTTGAGACGCAGATAGTCATGCATTATGATCTTAAGTCTTTCTCTGTGTGTTGTATGTGTGCCCTGTATTAAATGCGTTGGTGAGGTGGTAAATAAAGATTGCCAGAGGTCACCCATTAGGCTTCTGCCACCTTGCCTGCTGCTGCTCTGCTGCTACGGCTACTTGGCACTCTACTGCTGTCACGTTCGGGACGCTGTTCCACCGTGACATTTGAAGAACGTTGAAGCAGACAAAACAGATGTCTCCAGTTGATCAATCAGCAAGGTCTCCATTTCTGCATTTTAACTCTCTATTTGGGTGGGTGGAAGAAAGGGGCTGAGTTTTGTTTTGTCCCGGGGGACCCAAAGAAAATGGCCACCCAGTAACTGTTGTTCATTTTGATGTCCATAATGCAAGGATCATGTTGGAGGAATTGGAGCATCCAAGCACTCATGTGTGAGAGATGGAGCCTTGATTTCCCAAGCCTCTGGGTCACGGGGCACTCGCAAACTGATCTTCCTCATCTTCCTTCTCCACCTCAAATTCGCACCAACCTCTTTCCAAGGCAGGGACGTCAGTAACGTCGGTGTCCAGGAATACCTCATCCTCCTCCTCCTCCACTTCCTCCGGCACAGTTTCAACACAGCCGTCACTTGCCTCAGTTGATGCACCCTGAGAGCTGAGGTGCCGCCTTGCACTAGCCCTGGACTCTGAACCACTGCCTAATGAAAACCGATAAAATTGTGAAACTGTCGGGCCTTCTGGACTCGACGGAGAGAAAGGCTCCGTGTCCGCATCTGTGTTTGTCTCCTCCTCCATCGCTGGTTGGACCTGATGTTTCAGAGTGTCCAACGATCGTTCCAGAACTAAGATCACCACAATGGTCATTCTGACAAGGGCGTTGTACTCACTGACCATTTTGGTGGCTTCTTCAAAACTGGCAAGGATGGTGCAGGGCTCTTTCACCTGCCTCCACTCTCGGTGGCTCAACACACCGAAGTCCGCACTGCTGCTTGTCAGGCCTTGTGTCACTTCGTACTGTGTAATGGCATTGCGCTGCTGCCACAATCGCTGGAGCCTGTGGAGGGTGGAATTCCAGCATGTTGCCGCGTCAATGAGACGGTTGACGGGGAGACCGAGCTGACGCTGCAACGCAGCCAGGCGGAACGAAGCAGGGTGCGAACGGCGGAAATGTGAGCTCAGACCTCGAGCCTTCCTCAGCAGGCAGTCCAGACAAGAGTAGCGCTTTAGAAAATTCTGGACGACAAGGTTCATGACGTGTGCCAGGCAAGGGATGTGCTCCAGCCTACCGTCACCACAAGAGACACCCACCCAGCTCACCCAGTGAGCTGTCACAGAGATATAGCGGCCTTGGCCGGGGCTTACTAGTCCATGTGTCGGTGGTCAGATGGACTTTGCCAGACACAAAATGCAGACAACGCGCTTGAAATTTTAGATGAATGGCTGGCCCAGGGCAGGGATGGCTTTTCTGGCAAAGAAATGCCTTCTCGGCATCTGGTATTGGGGCCAGGCAAGGGCCATGACGTGTCGGAACCCATCTGTGTCCACCAGACGGAAAGGCAACATTTCCAATAGCAATGCCGACATTCAGGCTGTTGGCTCTGGAATGGTTTGGGTTAAATTGTTTCTTCTGCTCCCAAACCTGGAAGACAGAAGGCTGGCTGCTAGACTGGCCGCTGTACGGCGTGCAGGTACCAAACTGGTGGAAGGAGAATGGGTCTCCGGTGGTGCTGGTGGTACTCGGGCGACGATGGAGGCTGAAACGGAGGCTGATCCATGATCATGACTCTGAGAGACATGGGCAGCTAAAGAACGCTTGGTGGTGGCGGAGGAGGAGGCGGAGACAGAGGGTGTGACAGTGGTTGGAAGCCCGGCATCAGTGTGGCTTTTTTTGGCCAAGTGTTCCCTCCATTTCAACTCATGCATTCGCTGCATGTGACTAGACATGTTGGTGGTGGTTAAACACCTAAGATTCTTATCTCTACTGATGCATTTACAGCACAGGCGGCATATGACATCGCTGGGTGAATCAGAAGCTTGCTTGAAAAAGGCCCAGGCTTGAGTGTTCCTGGACCTTTTCGACGGTGATAAGCGAGGAGCGGTGGCTGGTAGTGTTGAGTAATTTTTATCGACAAAGTTGAAATCGGCAAGGTTTTTATGGTGATCGAAATTTCCAGAATCATGCGATATTAGGTTAAATTTGGTGCATTCTATTAATATCGCGCCTTTTTCGGCGCTTCCTGTAATTTTGGCGGCCAGCAAATCAGATTACAGAATAGAGCAGGGTGAGATGTGTGTGCGACGTCATGATGGGATTGTATGGTTGCGATTGGCTGGAAAAATCACATTACCTCGTTTTAAAATAGAACAGCGTTTCCTGTTTCAGCCTCAGTGTCTCTCAGCGTCTCATAGGGATAGGACCTGCGCTCTGCCTGTGGCCAAACAGCTCAGCGAAATTATTCTATTTCTGCACAGAGAAATCTCTACTATTAGGAGTGAGCCTTCCAAGTTCGTTAGATTAGAGATTTGAAGATTTTATGTAGTTAGCTAGAGAATTTTAAAGCAGCATCTACCGCTGTAAAGTCACGGCGGTGGGAGCGGGGGGGGGGGGGGGGGGGGGGGGGGGGGGGCGGGCGAACACAGACAAGTCTATCTAAAAGAACACTGGATAAAGTTCACCAAGACTTAGTGTAGAAATTGTAGTGGAATATCTTTTTTATTAACAGTTTGCTATTGAAATATTTCCTGGATATTGGGCAGCCTGAAACTTTATTGGATACACATCATTTCTAGTAACTGCAGGTCTCTTTGTTAGCTGCAAAACTCCACTTTTATTATCAGTATACATTTCAGATAGGTGTTCATTTTCAATTTTACCCATTACACCTGTGACTGTTGATATATCCACCTTGCAGTTATATTACAATCAGCAAACTTGTAGTCAGCACAGGTTGTTTGCTGCCAAAAATACCGTGTATCGTACGAAAACATCACAATTACGTGTTTTTTGACTTTTGCGCACCCAGCATTGTTCATTGACGCAGTATTACGTAAAACTTAAAACACCCAAATTTTATATTCACCACAGGTGAATTGAAAGGTGCAAAAAATACCCTATATTATACGAAAACATAACAGATACGTTGTTTTTTTACTTTTGCGCACCCAGCTTTGTTCATTGTCGCAGCATCCACGTAAATCTTAAAACAGCAATTCTATAGTCACCCCCAGGTGAATTGAAAGGTGCAAAAAATACCGTGTATTATACGAAAACATATACAGATACAGACATAACAGCTCCTTTTCCCGGGACTTTTTAATTGGGGTCAGACAGGTTTGGGGCTCATCTGTGGCCCAGGACAGGTATAGTCCAATGTCCAGTGAAACTAAAATGGTGGTTGAAAACTCCTTTTTTGCGGGACTTTTTAAATCTGGGGGGCATGCAGGGTTTTGGGGCCCATCTGCGTTCCAGGACAGGGATATTCAATGTCCAGTTCAAGTAACATGATGGTTCAAATCATACTGCCTTCCCGGCACTTTTTTTAAATTTGGGGTGATGCAGGTTTAAGGGTCAGGCTGTGTACAAGACAGGGATAGTGAATGGTCTGTGACTTTTTTTCTTTTGACTTTTATAACCTAAGTGTGTTGCCTAAGATGTAGCACGTATCCATTTGACTGTTTGGATGTTAATTTCAGCTTCTCCAGCCTTGTTTGGGTGTAATAATGAAGGTGTTGTTGCTCTCCCATAGACTTAAGGGTCATCGCTCATAATCGACGCTCACTATCGAAAAACCTTATCGAAAAGCGGGCCGACTATCGACTATCGATCGATCTCGATAGCCAACGCAATCGCTCAACACTAGTGGCTGGCAGTATCATCTCAGCGGACTTCTGCGACCGCCCTCTCCCTTTTTGAGGCGGAAGCCATACTGAAACTACCCCATCGTCTTCCTCCTCGTCCATGATGAAGTGCTCGCAAGCAAATTCTGCTGAAAAGACCACGTGGATCCGCAATGTTGTCATCATCATCATCATCAACACAGGGACTTCGCCGTCCTACATCTGTACTCAGGAGCTGCGGCTTCAAGAAACAGGCACTGCAAGGTGTTGCGACCGCCCGGATTTTTGCCGATTGACCAGCTTCCTTCTCCTCCTCTGATGGCATCAGCGATTGGGCGTCAGAGCAGGGCAAAATCATCCCCTTTGGCCTCTTGATCTTTGGAAAGGCCTTCTGACCCCAACCGCATTTTGTCATCAAAGAGGTCTTCAGAAAATGGATTATCCACAGTGGTGGATACAGGAGTTGACATTTGGGCTGCCTTCGCTTCATGCTGAACGGATGCTGACGGTGCTGATGATGACATTTGTGGCCATGACTGGGGGGACGAGAAGGTAAGACTGCTGGATACAGGTTGCATTAACCACTGAAGAACAGATTGGCGACGTTGTCATTACTGAATCACAGGGCCCTGACCCAGCTATGACAAAGGGCCCGACGTCCTGCAACAGACGATCTGCTAGCTGCGTGTTTGTCGCCAGCACTGGAAGGAGCACCTTTCTTTTCGTACCTCTACCTGCAGTCCTACAACCCCTCTTTGCTCGCTTTACCACCTGCATTTCGCTCCATGTTCAAAAGATAAAAATTTAAGAAGGTATGGAAGAGTTTTTGAAAAGTCTCTTATTGAAAGACAGCAAATCACAGCTATTCTTAAATCCCTCTAATTTCCTACAGCTAACTAGATTAAAACGGAATTGTTTTAGCAAATACCTGGAAAGCGGTTCTGGTGGAAGAAACCCTAAGACAAAAAACAACATTGTTCTTCCTTCAGTCCTAGGGACTTACAACTGCCCAGTAGGACTAGGAATTGATAGTTTTCAACAAAATATCATACAAGTGCGCTATCTGTGCCAAACTGAGATTTAACGATCGCAATAAAACTATTCAGAAGTTACACGGATGAGAAATTGCGTTTATTTGCAGCAATGACAAACGAGAACATTCTAAAAAAAAATTTTCTATCAAATTGTCGTAGCTAATTGAAAAAAACTAGGGACCAAAAAAAAAAAAAAAAACAAATTTTTTTAAATAAATAAACCCCAAAAAAAAAACACCAAAAAAGGGCCCCCTTTTTCAGAAAATGGATTAACGTTTTTTAACAATTTTTTGGGGGGCCCCCTTTTCTGTAAAGGACGAGGGCAATAACTTTTTTTTCTGGGGGGGGGGACAAAGTAGATGGGGATAAGTTTTTAAACAAAACAAGGCGCTTTTTTCAACTAATTTGGGGGAAAACCAGATAAAAGGGGGTTGAAAGCGTTTGCGCGGGGGCCCAAAAAAAAAAACCCCCCCCCCA
Organism: Phyllomedusa bahiana; assembly: GCA_025379985.1. Classification (NCBI taxonomy): domain Eukaryota; kingdom Metazoa; phylum Chordata; class Amphibia; order Anura; family Hylidae; genus Phyllomedusa; species Phyllomedusa bahiana. The sequence continues at coordinate 54,101 of JAODAL010015393.1, read as the reverse complement.
CAACAAAAAAAAAATTTCCCCACCACCCACCCCAGCAAAAAAAATTTTAAAAAACTCCTTTTTAAAAGCCCCCAAACACGCCCCCCCCCCCAAAACCACCCAAAAAACCCCCCCAAAAAAAAACCCCGGGGCCCCCCCCTTAAAAAACAAACAAAAAAATTTTTTCCTTTTTTCACCCCCCCCCCCCCCCCCCGGGGGATTTTTTTTTTAAAAAAATTTCAATCCTTCCCCTTTTCTCCAAAAACTTTCTTTCCTTTTTTTTTTCCCCAGAACATTCAAAAAAATTTTTTTAAAAATTCTCAAAAAAAAAACAGGGCGCCCCCAGACAAACAGTTTTTAAAAAGACCAAACAAACCGGGTTTTTCCCAATGAAATACCCCAAACAGAAACTACAAATTTCGTACCAAATTTTAAGTAAAAGGGGATTTGAAAAAAAAGGGCAATAAAGTGCAATACAGTTTTTTAAAATGTAATAAGGGAAAAAAAAAAAGGGGTTTTTTTTTGCACCAAAAAAAAACAAAAGCCCCAAAAAATTTCGAAACAAATTTAAGTACAGGGGGCCTTTAAAAAAGGGCCCCCAAAAAAAATTTTTAAATTTAAAAAAACGGAGAACAAAGGGTTTTTTTTGCACAAAAATAAAACAGCGTTCCCAAAAAATTTTTTTATTCAAATTTAAGTACGAGGGGGGTTTTTAACAAAGGGGGGCCCCCACCAAAGAAAAAAAACATTTAAAATTTAAAAAGGGAAAAACAAACTGTTTTTTGCACCTATAAAATCCCCTGAAATACTAGCAAAATTTTTGTTCTAATATAAGTACAAAAAGGGTCTTTGAACAAAAAGGGCCTGCGCCAAAGTGAAAAACCCTAATTTTTTTTGTGTAGAAATAAAGGGGTTTTTGCATCAATGAAAACAACAGCAATTACTAGCAAATTTTTTTGTATCGAAATAAGTACAAGGTGGGGCTTTGAAAAAAAAATGTCCTGCCCAAAGTGAAAAACACCCTAATTTTTTATTTTTCGGATAATAAAAGGGGTTTTTCACCTATAAAAACACCTGCAATTACGCAAATTTCTGTATGAATATAATACAAGTTGGGGCTTTGAACAAAAATGGCCTCGCCAAAGGAAAACACCTAATTAGATTAGTACCGATAAAAAAGGGGTTTTTCAACCTATGAAATCACCTGCATTACTAAAAAGTTCGTATCCTAAAGTAAGTACAAGGGTGGGTTTTGAACAAAACTGTGCTGCACAAAAGTAAAAAAACCTAAATTAAAACGTGCATGGATAAAAAAGGTGGTTTTTTTTTTTCCCTTTAAATACAAAAAACTGGGCGCACAAAAAAAAAGGTACTATTTCCCAAAAACTGGCCAAAAGCTGGGTTAAAAAAAAACATTTCACTGAGTTTCAATCTTGGGGTGCACTTATACCTCCCCTTTAAAAACCTGCCTTCTATCGGGTTTGCCCCCCCCCCTTCTCCTCCCCCCCCCGCAGCTGTACAGCGCTAGAAAGCTTCTTTATAAGTCCAGCCTAACTAACTAAAACTGAAATTCTCTAATATACCTTTTTTTAAATTTTTAACAACTAAAAGCATATTTCTGTGAGAAGAAAAGAATGGTCTTGAGCTGAGCGATTGAGGGGGAAACTAACACAAAGTCCTGCTCTTTGAACACCAAAACCTGATGCTGAAAGGAAGGGCTGTTCTATACAAAAAAAGTATGGAGTTCCACCAAAGAAACCATACGTCAGACTCCACCCACTCACCCTGCTCTTGCCAAGCTGATTTTCGGCCACCAAAAAAGACGGGGAAACGCCCAAAAGGGCTAAGTAATAATTATCGCAATTCTCACCTAAATTATCGCGTGATCGGGCATTCCGATCAAACCCAAAAACCTTGCCGTTTTAACTTTTCGTTAAATCACTCATCCCTATTTGACCATTGATATTTTTAGTTTTTTCCCTTTTTTTAAACATATTTCTGTGTTTTTTTTTTTTTTTTCAAGATGGGGTGCAGTGTGTAAATAATGTTGCATTTTTTTTAGCTCAAAATGTTTTATTTTCATAAGAAATACCTGAGAAAAAGCACTCCAAAATGTATTATGCAATTTCCCTCAACTATGGAAATATCTTATTTATGGTTCTTGCCTTTTTATAAACTGTATATTTTTAATAAAATTTTGCTGAAATGCTTTTTGGGCACCATGTCAATTTGTACAACTCCAAGATACTAGTACAGTGGAAACTATCCAAAGGTTACCAGACTTCAGAACCTACAACCCTCAAGGAATTAATTTAGGGGTGAAGTAAATAATTTGACCCCACAAGTGTTTCCAAGGTTTTTTTTTTCTTTTTCTTGTTTTGAACACACCATAAAAATGAAAAAAAAATAAATGGCAGTAACACTGTTTTACGTTCATTTTTTATATTTCCCAAGAGATAAAGCGCATCATAATTTTTTGGGGTAGAGCTCAAAAATGATTAAGCACCAATTTGCTTTTGGAGTAAAGATTTTCTGTAATAGTCTTCAGTTATCATATTGCATTTACTAGCACAGTGGAGATCTCCCCGAAGTGGACACCCTCATGAAAGTCATCTAGTGCTGTAGTAAACATTTCAATTCCACAGGTGTTTACTAAAAATGAGTGGCCAATGAATGTTGCAGCGTGAAATTGCAATTTATCCACAAATATTTCATTTCAATTCACAAATGGAGACAAAACCTACTAATTTAAGCCTGTTTTAAAAATGTATCAGAAATGAATCTATTAAAATTTTTCTAAAGCCACAGTTGTGCAATTGTTTTCATTGGCATCACCCAAAATGTTGTGGGTCTTGTTTTTATAGTATTGAAATTGTGATATAAACTTAATTCTGCAGATTTGCATGATTGCAGTAATACCAGATTTATAGTAGTAAAGCATTTAAAAAATCAGGCCTCTTATCACCATATTCTAAGATCTATAGCATTTTTATTTTTTCAGCATTTTAGCTGTAGACTTCTTTGGTACTCTTTTGGAGTACAAATGAAAGCAGCATTTCTGTTTTTTATTTTATTTTTACAGTGCTTACCAGTGTAGTAAATTACATGTTAACTCTGTTCTGTAGATATAGAAAGTAAAATGGCGGACCCGGCGCACGTGGAATAGGAAAAGAATAGAGCCGTAATTTTTGGCTTTTGTTAAAAAAGGTGTCTTTATTCTTAAAAGTTGTAGGGGTGTATGACCCTCACACTATTAAAAACAGAGAACAATAAAACCCAACGTGTTTCCTGCCGTATACCGGCACTTTCTCAAGGGTAATACTGTAGTAAAAACTACTGTGGTATTTAAATAGATGGTATTTTTTGTATAAGTCAACTGGGATGTCAATCAGCATATCAAAGGAGTAGACTAGTTGGATGAGCCGTCAATCAAGATCATCAGTGACAGACTTTCGGTAGTCAAGAGATAGTCGTGTCGGTATACGATTGGAGGAGCGGTACATCAATCAGCGATACGGGTGTTAGTCTATTCCAGCCGGGAGAACTCCGCAGAGAACTCGCTACGGCAGAAGAAATCAGCATATGTTTTAAGCATACATTTTTTATATAGTATATACATCTAAAAAATCATAATAAAAACCATTCACAGGAATGATTATATTTAGAAAAAAGAATGAGAAATGTATTTTTAACTTAAGATGTATTGCTGTTTATGCACGTTAAAAATTGTTATTATTTGTTTATTAATAAAAACTTTTAATTAATATTTTGTTGTGTATTATTATAAGTGCTCAATGAAACTAAAATCGAGTCAGTGTAATAGAATCCAAAGTGAAAGAACAGATAAAAAGAAGTATCCAATATATTGAGCTTGCTGTTATTTAAACCAATGAGATTACTGGTGGGTATTATAAGCCAGCCAATCAAGGAGGGAGCTACTTCCTATGTGAAAATACATGAAGAAATGTTAGGGGCGCTTTATATAGAGAAATGAATAGAAGACTGTTCTAGCCAATCAGAATCTAGTGGGTATTATGAAATTGGCCAATGGTAGAGAGAGCTACTCTCTATGAGAATTAACATGGAAAAAAGCGTTGAGGGCGCTTGTCTGGGTAAAGTGGTTTAGCCAATCAGGGAAGAGCGGGTATTATGAAATGGCCAATGACAGAGAGAGCTACTCTCTATGAGAAATAACATGGGGAAATGAACAGGGCGCTTGTCTAGTGACAAACTGAATGGCCAATCAGAATGAAGCGGGTTTTAAGAACTGACCAATAGTAGAGAGAGCTACTCTCTATGGGAATTAACATAGGGAAAGAGTACAGGCGCTTGTCAGTGTAGGACTAACAAATAAATCGAAAACAACTGAATTTTAGGAACGTACAATAGAAAGAACTACTCATTATAAGGAAGAGTCCTTACTTATTCTATTACATTTTCTTATAGCATATAAAGACATATAGAACCTCCGAGTTTTAAGCGATAGTAATAGTTTCAGCGTATGAGTTCCATCATGTCATTCAGACCTCTAGGTTGCAGTGTTTTTAATCTGTAAATCCAAAAAATCTCTATTTTTTGCAATTTATGGAATGGGACTTTATAGGGTAGGTGATATTGGTGGAGGTTATATTTGGTGTGGTACCTCCACCGTTACCAATATCACCTACCCTATTAAGTTCCTTCTTACATGCAAAAGCTCCTTTATAATCTATGTAATAGAATGCTCCTGCCGTCTCCAATATGTCGGCAGGACTACCTGTGCGCTTCACATCAGATTAAATGGCCACAGAGCCTGTGTCAAGAAAGGTGACATAACACAAAGCGTAGCTTTACATTTTAAGCTAGTACACCAACAGAATTTCAATGATCTCAAAATTACTCCTGTAGATCATATTCCGATAAATCATACGAATAGATTCCATACATTGCAAAAAAAGAGAGATGTTTTGGATTTACAGATTAAAAACACTGCAACCTAGAGGTCTGAATGACATGATGGAACTCATACGCTGAAACTATTACTATCGCTTAAAACTCGGAGGTTCTATATGTCTTTATATGCTATAAGAAAATGTAATAGAATAAGTAAGGACTTTTTCTATAATGAGTAGTTCTTTCTATTGTATGTTTCTAAAATTCAGTTGTTTCTGATTTAATATGTTAGTTTTATACTGACTAGCGCTGGTACTCTTTTACTATGTTAATTCCCATAGAGAGTAGCTCTCTCTACGATTGGTCAGTTCTTAAAACCCGCTTCATTCTGATTGGCCATTCAGTTTGTCACTAGACAAGCGCCCTGTTCATTTCCCCATGTTATTTCTCATAGAGAGTAGCTCTCTCTGTCATTGGCCAATTCATAATACCCGCTCTTCCCTGATTGGCTAAACCACTTTACCCAGACAAGCGCCCTCAACGCTTTTTCCATGTTAATTCTTATAGAGAGTAGCTCTCTCTACCATTGGCCAATTTCATAATACCCGCCAGATTCTGATTGGCTAGAACAGTCCTCTATTTATTTCTCTATATAAAGCGCCCTTAACATTTCTTCACATAGGAAGTAGCTCCCTCCTTGATTGGCTGGCTTATAATACCCGCCAGTAATCTCATTGGTTTAAATAACAGCAAGCTCAATATATTGGATACTTCTTTTTATCTGTTCTTTCACTTCGGATTCTATTACACTGACCCGATTTTAGTTTCATTGAGCACTTATAATAATACACAACAAAATATTAATTAAAAGTTTTTATTAATAAACAAAAAATAACAATTTTTAACGTGCATAAATAGCAATACATCTCAAGTTAAAAATACATTTATCATTCTTTTTTCTAAATATAATCATTCCTGTGAATACTATGTTCCATTAGAATGGTTTTTATTATTATTTTTTAGATGTATATACTATATAAAAAATGTACGCTTAAAACATATGCTGATTTCTTCTGCCATAGCGAGTTCTCTGCGGAGTTCTCCCGGCTGGAATAGACTAACACCCGTATTGCTGATTGATGTACCGCTCCTCCAATCGTATACCGACACGACTATCTCTTGACTACCGAAAGTCTGTCACTGATGATCTTGATTGACGGCTCATCCAACTAGTCTACTCCTTTGATATGCTGATTGACATCCCAGTTGACCTATACAAAAAATACCATCTATTTAAATACCACAGTAGTTTTTACTACAGTATTACCCTTGAGAAAGTGCCGGTATACGGCAGGAAACGCGTTGGTTTTATTGTTCTCTGTTTTTAATAGTGTGAGGGTCATACACCCCTACAACTTTTAAGAATAAAGACACCTTTTTTTAACAAAAACCAAAAATTATGGCTCTATTCTTTTCCTATTCCACGTGCGCCGGGTCCGCCATTTTACTTTCTATATCTGTTTTTATCCGGCGTTCACCTGAACCCCGGAATCCATTGGACCAGTGGCAGCCGTGATACGGGCTACGGCATCCAAAAGCCCCGCAAGCTCATATGAGAGTTGTGCCTCTATAATACGAGCGCAACCTCAGAAGGTAAGCACATTTACCTATTTTTAAATTCACCACTATTTTTACCTACTTCACTATTGTGCGCCCCCTTTATCCCCCCTTTTTTTCTTGATCACAACTCTGTTCTGTAAGTTGATTTAGTTACAGTGATGCCAAATTAATTTAGGTATTTACATGTTTGACAACTTTAACACAATACAAATACTTATTTTCCTTAATATTCTGGGAGTGATAACCTTTCTTTAAAATGTTTCTGTTGATGGAGCTCTTTAGAGTTTTTTTGGCAAAATGAGCTTTAGTTTCATTCGTAGCATTTGTGGGTATTTTTCAGCACTTTCTACATTTCTATAGTTTTAATATTACCTGTTTATAATTACTTTTTGAATACAGTTTTTGAGCCAATTTTTGATCCAATAGCAAATTGTACTGTCTAAAGCAATGGACCTTAACTTCTGCTGTAAGTTAGAAAAATTCCAAGTATATTACATCAACTGGCATTCCCTGTCCAAATTCCTGCCTACCTTTACATAGAAAGCAAGTAAAGCTGTGTTTATACTTCCATCGGGGATTCAGTCATATTTGACAGGAAAAAAAACAGAGCATGCAGCACTTTTCTTATTGTCAAAATGGACATAGCAAAACAGTCCAATTGATGTCACTGTTGTCTATCAGTTGTTGCTGGTGTTTGTCATACAACAGATCTGACACATTTCTGTTTATGAATAAATCCTAAGTTGGGTTGACAGGATCTCCCTTTTATAAAGCCATGTTGGTTATTGGAGAGGTTATCATTATCAGTTAAACGCTTTTTAAAATAGGGAATATAAACTCAATAATCTTTACCAGTATGCATGAAATCCTAAAACAATGAAAAATGTCATGTTTTCACTGAGCTCAATTCTTTGTAGAAAAAAACATCATGACCAGTAGCTTAATAATCTTTTTGGACTATTATTTCAGTCCGCCAGGACATGTAATTAGAAAAGTTAGTGAACATGTCCCCAATACTCTGCTCTTTTATGAGCACAGATAAGAAAGATGAGTTTAATAGCTATATCTTTTCAATACCACCTGTGATCACATTACCTTCGGTATCAGTTATGGGACCAACTGTACAGTTAATATTTTTGAAGATTTATTTTACTCTGTTTTTACTCTTGCAATTTTCTTCTTATTCTTATATGGTAAAGAAAGATGATCCCACCGCACTCACCACTTTTATAGATCAAAATCCAAATTTATTTAGCATCTTGTAAAATCCAGGGTATTCGGATTCATAGGATATGCACAGTGCGAAAGAAAGGCAATAAACGTTTCGCGTTTAGTCACGCTTCCTCTAAGCGTTGCCTTTCTGGCTGTTGCGGTTTTGTCACTCTATGCATGTCCAATGTATCCGAATACCCTGGATTTTACAAGATGCTAAATAAATTTGGATTTTGATCTATACAAGTGGTGAGTCCCATGGAATTATTTTCCTTTACCATATTGGAATTTCATCAAACTTTTTTTTCCACTGAGCACCACCAGAGGTATACACACAATATAGTGCACACACCATGCAGATGAATCCTATGTACGGAAACTGCGGAGTGGTTCCTGTTTCTTTCTCCTAATTAGTTCTTCTTATTCTTTACTATGGCAAGTCTGATCACCTTATTGAAGTTTTTATTAAAAATGATACAACACATGAAATAGAAATTTGTACCTTCACATTTATGGATTATGAATGTGTTCTTTCTTTCCAATACATTTTAATATCATTACCTTTGTTGTAAGCCAGATAAGCTTAGATTTCATTTTTTTTGTACCAGTCTACAAACTGGATTAATGCACCTAAACTAAATGTTATAATTTTGCTTACAGGCTGTCAGGGCTAAGCTGTGCTCAGACTGCAGACAGGCTGCAACACTGATTTTGCCTCCCCCCCGTAAAACATGCTGCTGACAGCTCGTGAGTGACAGAACCCCGGGCCATTTCCTGACAGGGACCCGAGTGCACCACCAATGGGAGGCCCCGGGGGGGCCGCTCCAATCAGCTGCAGGCGGAATCCGGGAACCCCTTTTTAAAAACCCCCTAAAAACCCGACTGCTGCGCCTGTAAATTTTCCCGGGGCTCCCTTGTGTTTCTTTTTCTTTTGTTTTTTTTTTTTTTGCTAACCAGTATACCTGACCTCGGCTTGTTCTTCTGATTTCCGGCTTGTCTCCGGGTTTTTGGTTTTTTGCTTCCTTTTTGGTTTTTGCCCTTTGGGCTTTTTTTTACATTTATTCCCGGGTTTTCTGATTTGTGGTTTTTGGCGTTCCAATTTAAATTTTTACCGGGACTTTTTGACTATTCTTGCTTCTCACAGCCCCCACATTTTAGCACGCAGGACTGTCCCCCATTTAGCCCCCTGCCGCCTAGGCAGAAACGCAAGTAGGAAAGGGGCAGGGGGCTGGGTTCCATTTAAAGGGCCCCACTGCACCCCCCTTTGACTTTACACAGCTACACTTCCTTTAAATCAAAAAATCAAAAGTAATTACATTATAGTCAGTATTTCACAAACTTTTTTATCACCACATTTGAGATAAGATCTGTTGTTGTCATGATCATGCCAGAAATAACCCCACGTTAAAGTTCTGGTCGCCGGGCCAGGGCCGTTGCGACTTAAGTCGGGGGTTTTTTGACATAGGGGTTTCTACTTTTGGTTCACTAGTTTTGAACGGGGTTTTTCTTCCCTGAAAATCTTGATTGATTCCGGGCCGACCCCCGGGGCCCAAAACGCCAGCACTCCAGGGTTAACCGGGCCCCCTTTGCCCCCCCTTGGTGTTTTGCACTCTCCCCTTCCTATCTGGTCTTCTTTTTCTTCCTCCTTTGCCTTTGTCCTTATTCCCCCTTAAAGGGTTTTTAAAGGGGTTTTTTCTGTCTCTTTTTCCTTTGGGCCTGTTATAGGGGGCTTTTTCTCCCTATAACTCGCCCCCCTTTACCCCTGTGCCTCCCTGTTATCTTCCCTTTTCTTTTTAAAAATTTTTTTCTCCCTTTCTGACTCTGTAAACCCCCTTTTTTTTTCCCGATATTACCAAATTGGCTTGCTTAACCTTTCCCTTATTGTGTTTGTATTTTTTTGTCGGGCTTTTTGTGTTTCCCCCCGCTATTCAGTATAGTGTTCATTCTTTTTGGTTGGGGCCGACCTATTAAGATCGAGCCCCCCAAAAAGGGCAGGGACAGGGTTGGATCATGTCGGGGCCCCTCACGTTTGTCTGTGTCTGTTCGAGCCCCCCCTGATGGATCCCTGACTTTTATAACAGGCCCTCCCCCCGCGACTCCCCCCTGGGTTTTTTCAATAGGGAAGTACCGACTTGGGGTCGGTAAAACCGACCGCTTGGATAGTTGAAAACCTCAGCTTCAGGGCATGGGGGGGGCGTTTTAAAATCAATCTCGCAGCGCCGGGAAATGCCAAAAAACAAAACCCAGTACCTGGACTTGCCGCCCCGTCTGTGTCCCTACCTGCCCCTGTTTTGTGGATCCTAGCATACGTCATAAGTCTAAGATGCTTCTTCCTGATCGCTTTGAGGGAAAATTTCCTGACAGTTTCCAAACCTTTGGGGAAAAACCCATGAAAATTTATTTTTTCCTTCCAACTTTTTTCCCCCAACTGAGGCGAAGGGGCAGCGGGTTTGGTTGGGGTCCCCCTTCCGGGGCCCACCTCGGGATTGGGAATTAGCTAAACCCTCTAAAGGGCCCCGAGTGGAGATCTAGGGAAAACAGTTTTTTTTGGCTTTGGGACAGTTTATGAAAACCCCCAAACCCGGGTTTTGGCATGGGCGGAGACTCTTTTTGGCAAGTTTATTCAGCGGGGGCCCCCGCTGGGCTAAAAGACTACTGTTTCCGATTACGCCAATGGTTTTACATTAAACCGGTTCTCCCCAACCCTAAAAACCCCTTTTTTTTCCAGACAAGGACTGTCGATGCCGTGAAGGGGAATCCCTATGGTCAGCCATCCAACCCCCCTGAGCCCCTTTAGTGACTTTATGACCCACCCTTTTATTTAATTGCAGAAACTAAGGGAAGAGGGCCAGGGAAAAGCAAGGGGGTTTAACTGTTCGGGCTCAAGTCAGGTTTTCCTGAAAAAACCTCTTCTTCCTTTTTTGAGAGTTTTTTCTCCCCCATCTCCCTCTCAGTCTTCTGGAAAAAACCCAGGGTTTTGGTCTTACGTCTGCTGCCACCGGGAGGAGACACCGTTGGAACCCCTTTTGTGCCTTTATTGGGGGAAAGCCTGACCATTTCCTGAGAGAGCCCCTTTTAACCCCTAATTCCCCCCAAAAGTAAACCAAACCCTCGCCCCAATTTCCGGGAAGGGAAAACTCATGTACAGGAACCTCCTAACTCTGATAACAAGTTTTTTTTTGGGCCCGGGAAAACCTTATTTTTTTCTAGCTCCAAGATTTTTTGCTTATCGGGGCCCTGTTTAAACGGGGGTGAAAGCGGGCTTTTTTTCATCAGTAGGGTTTTTCTAACCCTTTTTGGGTTTGGGGAAACTTGTTGCTTTGTTTTCCCTCTTTTTTTTTGTTTCAGGTGAAAGATTCTCCCCTCACTAACCGGGGGAAAAGAATAACATTTTGAAACGCTGAGTCATTTTAAAAAATTTTGGGATTTCGCATCCTAAAAAAATTTTTTCTTTTTTTTGGTCAGGGAAAAACCTCGCGGATATTTTTCCCGGGTTTTGCCCGGGCTCCCCTCCATAATCCTTTTTTCCCCAACTGGGAACCACCAAAGTTGATAAAAATGGGGACTCTTTGGGGTTGCTCATTCAAAGACATTTCATCCCTTGGTGGGTGCGAAAATTAATGCTCATGATATTTCAGAATGTAATTCAAAAGCGTCCTTGAGGGGGATGGGGGAACATTGCCTCCACACCACCCCTATTTTTTTCCTATAACCCCCCCCCCCCGGGGGGCCAAAGCTAAACCCTCGTCTCCCCCGGGAAATGAAATCTATGCATCTTAAATTGAAAAACCTGAAAATATTCTTTCTTGGGGAAAGTAGGGGGTCCCCACCTTCCTTTGGGATTTTGGCCCCTAAACTACCATTTCAAAAAATTTTGCCCCCCCCAAGCGGGCCCGCTTTTGCCGTGACAGGGTTTTCCCACTTCACTTTTTTCTGCCACTAAAAAGGGATAAAACTAAAATAGAAACCGCCGAAAATAAACCTTTTTGCACAGGGGGGCGGGAGTCATAAGACCAAAAAAAAACGCCCAACAAAAAAATAAAAAAAACCTAGTAAAAACCCCCCCGAACCAAACCCAAAAATATTCCCCTCCGATCCCATCTAAAAACAGGGCCCCCAACCCTGGAAAAGGAAAGTTTTTTCACCGGGTCCATTCTCTAAACATAAAAAAAACGTTGAGGGTCGGGGGCCCCTCATAAAGGGGGGGGGTACTGTCATAAACATGCCAGAAAGAACCCCCCAAACGTTTTAGTTTTTGGTCGCCGGGCCCTGACCATTGGGGACGTAAGCCGTGGTTTTTGACAAGTGTCCCAAAATTTGTGTTCACTATGTGAACTGGGGTTTTTTTCCCCGCTATCTTGAAATTATTCCTGGCCCCAAACCCCGGGCCAGGGAAACGCCAGCACTTTCCCCGGTTTAAACCCGGGTCCTTGCTCCTGGTGGTTGGAAACCTTCCTTCCTATCTGGGCTTCTGTTTTTTTTTCCCCTATTTCCTTTTTCCTTATTCTCCTGGGAAAGGGATTTAAAGGGGGTTTTTCTTCCTTCTCCTTGCCTGTTTTACCCGGGCTTTCTGCCTATAAAATCGCCCCTTTATTCTGTTTTCCTCCCTGGTTTCTTACTCTGCTTGTTTTACGTTTTTTCTTCTGCCTTCTGACTTTTTTACCCGCTTTTCCCCATAGTTTTTTCCCAATTGGCTTTCCCTTTACCATCCCTTATTGTGTTTGTATTGTTTGTCGCGGCCTTTTGGGTTTTCCCCGCTATTCATATAGTTTCATCCCTTTGGGTTGGGGGCCCACCTTTTTAAGGAGTCGGGGGACCCCAAAAGGCAGGGGCAGGGGGTTGGGGTCAGTGGGCAGGGCCCACGCTGTCTGTGTCTGTTCGTGCGCCCCTGACGGATCCCTTACAGTTGTGTAAGCTTTGGTTAGAACTATCATTAGCACAAGCATTTCTAATTAAGTCCCCTACTAAACCACCTCTTTAAAGAGGATATGTCATCAAAAAAATTACTTATTGTTTAACTCACGATTTTATGTTAAACACATTTCTTAAGAATTTTTGTTTATGTTTTTATTTTATTTTCAATATCACTTATACTTAATATTTTTTAATAATTATTAAGTCCTGCAGCCACTTTTGGGCCCCCAGGCTAATAATAAATCTGAAACTTCCAGTTCGTAGACAGATTTTTTTGGGCCCCCAGGGATGAAAACTGTTTAGGGGCTAAAAAAACACTTTTTTTTCCCATAGGGTTTACTATGAGCAAAAAAAATAGTTTTTGACCTAAACAGTTTTCATACATGGGCCCTTTAATAATCGCTCATTATTAGTAAAAACAGGGTTTTTCAAATTAAAGGGGAAACCCAAAGTGCAAAAAAAAACAGAAGATCCCTCCCCAAAAATTTTCCCCCCAAAAAAAAAATGGTCACCGCTTCCCCTTCCCCTTCCCGCACAGTGAATCTTTCCAGGGCTACAGAGCATCCTAAAAAAATTTCGCAGAAAATTTAAAGGGGCAAAACCATTTTTACAAACTCATTTTTGCTTGACGGACACAATGGAAATACTGCCAGCTCCATGCATTTGCAATTGTGCTTGGATGTCCGCTCAAGCCACGGCAAAGTGAATGTGAAAACAAAGTAGTCTCCCCAAACACAAAAAACCCAATTTTTATAAAAAAAGATCAAAGGTTTAAATTTAAAAAAAAACCTTTTTAAATTGACATCAAAAAAACACAAACAGTAAACAAGACACCAAAAAATAAGAGACACAGGAGAGGTCATGCTAACGTATTTAGGGCAACTAAATAATACTTTTTAATTTATAGGGTTTTTTATCCCCCCAAAAGGGGTTAGCTGAAAATCTCCTGTGTTTCTTTTTTTTTTGGCTGTAATGTCTTACTGCTGTGTTTCTTGATGTGCAATAAGGCAGTAAGCAAGAGACATGTGTAGCCCCTTTAAATAAGGGGGACTCCAGGGAATCAAAAATTAACCGGCTGGGCCCCCCCCACACCATCAGTCCCCGACACTGTGTCTGGGTGGTTGACATCTAAATCTGCCTCCTGATTTCCGTTGGTCATGGGGACCCGTGTAAAAAAAAAAAAAAAAATAAAAAATTTAAATTTTTCAAAATAAAAAACTAAATTGAACAACAACAATATTCCCCCTAATTCTCAGGGGAAAGGTCCCCGCAAAGTAAACACCAAAAACAAAATGTATTTAAAAAGAATTTTTATTTATCCAGAAAGAAATTGGGGGACAATGGGGTAAAAACATTAAAATCAAACACCACCCCAAAGTTTTTAAACATAAAACAAGTACAGAGAAAAAATATTAATTAAAAAAAAAAAAATTAAAACCCCAACATAAACACCTTTTCAAAAAACCCCCCTGGGGAAAAAAACCCGTAAAACCCGCACAGAAATTGGGAAAAAATTAAAAATCCCCAACCTGTTAAACCGAACAAAAACAAAAAATTCCCTATAGGGGAACTATGAATATATCTACAATTTTGGAAAAGGTTCCCCCTGACTGTCTGAGAATTCCCAAAAACACTCTCCTTTCCCAAAACTGTTCCCAAAAGGGCTCAAGAGGGCCTCACTCAGGAAAGTGCCCCTCAGTCATCTTTCTTTGGATATTTATCTCATATTTTCCTTCTGATCTCAATTTTCCCACCATTAAGAGGAAACAATCTCTCTCGTTTGATCAGTTTTGGGGTAATAAATGCCTCCATGATAATTGTGTGTTCATCCTGATATCTCCTGTGATCAATACTGGGGCAATAACACTACTCTGTTTATTTGTGTATTTTCCTGTTAAAACCTTTTCCCCCTGTGGGCAAATTACACAGTCGACACATGCAAATGAAGTATGGGCACTCTTCATCAATAAACCCCCCTAATTGCATCCTTTTCACCTGGCCAAATTCGTTCTAAAGGAATAAGCCTTCTGTGTCTTTGTAAAGTCCTTTGATCACTCCAATTGTCTTAAGTAGTGTTGAGCGATTTTTATCGACAAAGTTGAAATCGGCAAGGTTTTTATTGTGATCGAAATTTCCAGATCATGCGATAATTAAGGTTAAAATCTGTGCATCATCTATTAAGATCGCGCCTTTTTCGGCGCTTCCTGTAATTTTGGCGGCCAGCAAATCAGATTACAGAATAGAGCAGGGTGAGATGTGTGTGCGACGTCATGACTGGGATGTGTATGGTTGCGATTGGCTGGAAAAATCACATGACCTCGTTTTACATAGAACAGCGTTTCCTGTTTTCAGCCTCAGTGTCTCACTCAGCGTCTCATAGGGATAAGGACCTGCGCTCTGCCTGTGCCAAACAGCTCAGCGAAATTAGTCTATTTCTGCACAGAGAAACCTCTACTATTAGCTGTGATCCTTCCAATTTTAGTTAGATTAGAGATTTGAGATTTTAATGTAGTTAGCTAGAGAATTTAAAGCAGCATCTACCGCTGTAAATTCACGGCGGTGGGAGTGGGGAGGGGGGGGCGCGGGCGAAAACAGACAAGCTCTATCTATAAAGAACACTGGGTAACGTTCACCAAGACTTAGTGTAACATTGTAGTGGAATATCTTTATTATTAACAGTTGCTAATTGAAATATTTCCTGGATATTGGGCACCCTGAACTTATATTGGATACACATCATTTCTAGTAACTGCAGGTCTCTTAGTTAGGTGCAAAACTTCACATTTATTATCATTATACATTTCAGATAGGTGTTCATTTTCAATTTTACCCATTACACCTGTGACTGTTGATATATCCACCTTGCAGTTAAATTACAATCCAGCAATCTTGTAGTCAGCACAGGTTGTTTGCTGCCAAAAATACCGTGTATCGTACGAAAACATCACAGTTACGTGTTTTTTGACTTTTGCGCACCCGCATTGTTCATTGAGCAGCATCTAATGTAAATCTTAAAACAGCAATTCTATATTCACCACAGGTGAATTGAAAGGTGCAAAAAGTATCGTGTATTATACGAAAACATAACAGATACGTGTTTTTTGAGTTTTGCGCACCCAGCTTTGTTCATTGATGCAGCATCCACGTAAATCTTAAAACAGCAATTCTATAGTCACCACAGGTGAATTGAAAGGTGCAAAAAATACCGTGTATTATAAGAAAACATAACAGATACAGACATAACAGACTCCTTTTCCCGGCACTTTTTAATCTGGGGGTCAGACAGTTTTAATGGTCATACTGCGGTCCAGGACAGGTATAGTCAATGTCCAGTGAAACTAAAATGGTGGTTGAAAGACTCCTTTTTGTGGCACTTTTTAAATCTGGGGGTCATGCAGGTTTGGGGCTCATGCTGCGTTCCAGGAAAGGGATATTCAATGTCCAGTTCAAGTAACATGATGGTTCAAATCATACTGCCTTCTGGCACTTTTTAATTTGTGGGTGATGCAGGTTTAAGGGTCAGGCTGTGGTACAAGACAGGGGATAGTGAATGGTCTGTGACTTTTTTTCTGTGACTTTTATAACCTAAGTGTGTTGCCTAAGATGTAGCACGTATCCATTTGACTGTTTGGATGTTTAATTTCAGCTTCTCCAGCCTTGTTTGGTGTAATAATGAAGGTGTTGTTTGCTCTTCCCATAGACTTTAATGGTCATCCGCTCATAATCGACGCTCACTATCGAAAAACCTTATCGATAGCGGCCGACTATCGACTATCGATCGATCTCGATAGCCAACGCAATCGCTCAACACTAGTCTTAATCAATCACCCTTCTGTGTACATCCTGCTTGATTTAACCACTTGTAATAAACTATAGAAACATTTCCAGGCCAATCAGTGATACTTATAAATTCTCCATTGACAATTGATGATACCCTATAAGTTTAATACACATATATTTCCTCCTACATCACATATACAGATTATTCACATTTATGCATATCTTACAGTCCCCCACTTGAGAGCGAATGAACTTCAGAGAGAGAGCTCTCACAATCACATTTTACGATATACAATAGTTTCTAGCGTTCTCAAAAATAAAAATAAAAAGTAGTGACAAAAACAAAAAATGCTTCAAAAGTCCAAATCCAGTCTCTGTGGATAAGAAGTCCTTTATGCCGCTGTGTGCTGATAGGGGCACCTCTTCAATGCTTCTCTGAATTGGACAGATGAACTATCTAGATTTCCAGCTTTTTCCAATCTGAGTGTTACATATTTCCCAGACCTGTGGAGTTAAACTTCTGTAAAATATGAACCTTTATTATGCAGTTATTGTTCAGGCACTCTTCAGTTGATTAATATAAAACCATTTCATGACTGGCTTGCCTTTGGAATTGGTCAATTTAATCAGGTAAACTAGGGACTGGCTTTGTCTACAATGCGAAGGTCCCTCCCATGAAGGTGAGTGAAACGAATGTTCTTTTTTCCCTAAGTCTCGCACCATGGAGCCTAAATCTCCACATTTGTATTCAAAGGGTCTCACTTTTTTATCAAAATACTCTCATTATCTGCTTTTTTCGATCTGCCAGGAGTTTTGAGCAACAAAACATTATACTTGCTGGTGTAATCTGCCATATTTTTCACCACCCCAATTATCAGATATAAGCTGCATCTTGTAATACTTGGGGTGTCAGAAGGTAACAGGAATGACCCGGTGTGGGTCGCATGTAATTCTCCCAGTCATCACCTGATAAGGGCTGACCTCCAGTTGTAGAATGTGGAGTGACCTCATTGCCATCAACACAATGTAGACAAATCTTTCCAGACTGTAGGTTTTCCAACAAAAATTTTGGTCAACATGGTTTGATTGCGGTTTTCCCCATTTCAAACAGCCCCAGATGATTGCAGATGGTAAGATACAATATGAAGTTCTTGTCTTAAGCAACCAATAACTTCTGCAAACTGTGAAACACCGTTTCCATAAAAGCTGGAGCCCTCTGGTCACTGGCTACCACATGAGCAGTCCCCATCTAAGAAAACATTTCCAGAAGTAAAATTTTTGCCGCCGAGAGGGCATTCGGTTTCTATGGGAAATGCATCAATCCATTTACTAAATAAATCAACAACAACCTAGAGTATGTATAACCTCCTGGTGTTTTTGGAAGTGGTCCAAGAAAGTCAATTTGAATGTGTGACCATGCCCTTCGTTGTAGGCGGTGGTGCTATTCTCAAAATGCCTTGTTTTGAGGGAACTTGGAGTTTACTCTGCAGACAGGGTAACATTTTGAGCATTTATCCATGATATCTTCTTCACTGTGGGCCCCCCACACTGAATTCATTAACGTTTGTATGGTCTTCCTCGCTGCATAATGTCCCGCCCCACTGGGTGTGAATGAAAAATTTGAAAAAAACTCAATCCGCACAATCTGGAGGCACACAAACAATTGGAAGAACCATATCCTGTTGATACATTAGTAATTGTTTCACCTGACACACAAGTGATTAATTCATACACTCTGCCATGCTGTGGGTATAGCAATGGCTACAGCAAGATGCCATTCTCTATCCTCATATGGCAGATAGACATTTTGCAAGACAGTAAATCTGGTGATGTGGCTTTTTTATTGGGAAGAAATCTCAGGCCACTCAGGAGGCTGCCAGCAATTTGCTTCTTTGGCCGCTTTCTTTGCACACTGATCAGCAAGGCTATTTCTTTCTGCATGAACTGAGCCTTTTGAATGCCTTTAACTTTGATCAGAGCACAAGGAGCAGTCCTTTCTTGCAACATGTTCCAAAATACAACGTAATACAACCTTCTGCACTGAAAGGTTTGGCCGTCTGTGGAATCTGAATCCATTGAAACAAGAGCGGTAGCCATGATCAATGTATTTACCACAAAAGCACTGTCCCATGTAAATATTGATACCCAGGGTCAGTACACACTTCTTCCAAAATACAAGGCAATTTACTGCCAACTCAGCATACTGAGCTGAATGTACCTGAACATAGCGCATTGCTATCCGGGTCAGGTAACACAGCTGCATATCCTGTTATAATTACCTTGATCATTGGGGGGTAGTAAGAACCGTCACATAATATCTATACCTTGCACTGGAGGTATCAGAGAGAGGATTGGGTTGGGTAAAGAAAGGGTAGAGTGTAAGGGTCATTCATGTGGTTCTCCTTGGTAAAGCGTAAGGCAGTAACAAAGTCGTCTGTTTGGAAGTGATGTCCCAAGTCCTCACTACCCCAAGCATTAAAGACCTCATTGTGACAATTGTGAGGATGAAAATCATGTTTTCTCCTTGTTTACACAACAACAAATTTCAAAAAAGGATTGTGAGGCTGTGGATTGTGACTCCCATGAGTCCTGTAATGTTACGTAAAATGCTTGGCAGAGCCCAGAAAGTCGCATAATGTCTTCACATGCACAGTGACTTGACTTCTACAGGGTTAAACTCCTGGACCCATAGGCCATAGGGCGCAATCGTTCCATGTAACCCTGGGCACAACACAGCTGACAAGGTTCATCTGTACACTTATGCTAGATGAAAAGTTCTTTAGATGGGTCCCTGGAGTTTAATAGTGCTGTGGCCTGTATGACAGCTCTTTTCAATGAATTACAGGCAGTGCGGTATGTGCGTCTCTGTCATTCTTTGCTGATGTCGTCATCCATCACTCTCTTTTTTTTTAAAAGATTGTACAACGTTCTGGAGCAATGTCTGCAACAATTGAGGAATGAAGTCTCTCTGTATTGGACTAATCCCAGAAAAGACCTCAGCAGCGCAGTCTTTGACACTGGAAGATTCCAACCTTTGTATTATGTCCACTATATGCAGTTCCAGAGGCATTTTACCATCAGTGTGATATGGACACCCTAGGAAAGTCAGTGAACGTTGCATAAACTTACATATCTTGGAATTTACTTTTAGTCCAGCTTTTCCAGTAATTCCAATAATTCTTTGAGCAAAGTCAAATGTTTCTTCTTGCAGTACTCTGTGGCCAGAAGCACGTCATCCCATATACCAGAAAGTGCTCAGGTTTGGATATTTAGCCAACACTCGCCTCCATTTTCTATGGAATATTGTTGGTGCGTTGTGGAGCCCTTGTGGGAGTCGACGCCATGTCAACTGACGGTTTTTCCAGGTGAAAGCAAGCTTGTATTGCGATTCTTCTGCAACAGGGATGGCCCAAAATCCATTTGCTATGTCTAGCGTACTGAATAACTTCGCTTTGGGAGGAATTTGGGAAAGAAGGGTAGCGACTCTCTGACAACTGGTTGCACAGGCTGGTGTAACGAATTCAAACATACGATAATCCAGGCATCACCGACAACCGATATGATCCATCTGGTTTTCCTGATAGGATATAAGTAGAATTTGTTATGGATTCTCATTCTCTCAATATTCCCATGCTCTAAAACAAATGACTCAATTGTTTGCTGTATATAAGGCTTTCACTGCCTTTTGGAAGAGGGTACTGTTTTTTGAGGCGCATTGGCTCTCCCTGAAATAACCTCTCACCTTCCATTTTCCCACAAGTCCATGCTTAAGCTTAGCAAACACATATTCCATACTCGTGTATTATCTTTGATAACCCTGGCCATCATCGGTACAGACTTTCAATACATCTCTGTTTTTGATTGCCTGCACCGCAGGGGAATCAGAGATAACGCAATACTCTCCATTACCATGGATCCAGATCCTTTCATTTGCATAGTCAACAACAGCCCATGTTGTCCCAAGAAATCCGAATACCTAAAAAATAGAGACAGAGTCAGGTAAATTTCATCATATATGCCTTCAGTCAAATTCCTTATTAACTAATTTTTAATATAAGCCATTCTTGCTTCTAATGCCACCGCATGTGATCCCTGAATGTTTGAGGTTCAGCTTCCCTCCTGTAGACAAAGGTGATTTTGAGGTTGAAAGGTCGTGTAAGATTGAGATAGAGTCTCCATATCATCAACATCTGCTGTGGTGGGCCTCTTTCCACTGCAGCAATATCACATGTCTATTACATCCATCACTCTCGTAACTCCACAACAGAAGTTATTGAGGCAACGTTTTCCTAGGCTGAGCTTGTTGGATGTTAATTGGTACCGGGAGACTTTGAGAGCAATTATTAACATTAGATCTGTCAAATATGGCCTGCGACTGAATTGCATTCAATTTCTCAATTTCCCTCAAGGCAATTGCCAATTGTTGCTGCAACTCTTTGACTGATCCATCAGCGGTGGTGAGGTGGCTTTTGCTTGCCTGAAAGGACATATATTTTGAATATGACCCCTTGGCCACACTAAAGCATTTTTTTTTTTTTTATTGAAGGCTTGTCCCTTCTCTTGAGGGTCCTTTATAAATATTGTAAGGGGCTTCCTAAATGAACTATGAATCAGGCCCTTCAACTGCTGCTATTCAAACCTCTAGGAGTCTTTTCCTGTTCCTTCCACAATTGAGCTTCTGCACTTTTTAAAGCAATTAATATTTTTGTGAATGAGTTCTGCACGTGCCACAGATAAAACCAACCAACCTTGTATGTCTGGTAATGTCCGTTGATTAATGCACGTTTATACACTCACCGGCCACTGTTATTATTTACAACCATGCTAGTAACTGTGTTGACCCCCCCTTTTGCCTGCAGAACTGCCTCAATTACTTGTGGCGTAGATTCCACAAGGTGTTATTGCAAACATGCTCAATGGTACCAAGGGGCCCCAAGAGTGGCCAAGAAAATATTCCCGCACACCATGACAACCACCCACCCACCATCCTGAACCTTTGATACAAGGCAGGATGGATCCATTTTTCATTTTTTTTACGCCAAATTTTGAACCCCACCATCCGAATTTCGCAGCGAAATCGAGACCCCGACCAGGCAAAAAGTTTTTTTTTCCCAATTCCAATGTCCAATTTTTCGAAGCTTGGGCAAATGGAGCCTCATTTTTTTTTACTAAAATTTACCCGGGGGTTTGGTTTTGTGCGTACCCATCCCGTAAAGTTCGGTTACGGGGTTGAATGCTCTTCGGCCCACCTTGGGGTTTTAAACGGGGGCTATTTATCATTTGCCTTTTATCAGCCCAACCACTCCCATTCTCCTTGACCCCTGGTCAACAAAGGGTTTTTTCCCCCCACAGGGTGCCGCTCACTGGATGTTTTTTTTCTTTTTCGGACCATTCTCTGTAAACCCTAGAGAAGGTTGTGCGGAAAATCCAGGGGCAGCAGTTTCTAAATATCAGACCCCCCTTTGGCACCCCAAAAAACCATGCCACTTCAAAGGCACTAAAAACACCTTTTTTCCCCCATACTGATGCGGGGGTTTTGAACGTGCAGGAGTTTGTTTTGGGACCATGGCCTACTTTCCTAAATTTGCACTGATTTGGCCCCAATTTTTGGGGGCTGATTAAAAATTTAAAGTTTAACGGGGGTTTGGGACGGGTTTACCTAATAAATTCCCCGGGTGATTGTAAATGTCATCATTTTGGGTGAGCCCTGGGCACCAGCTGGCAATGTTAATTTATAAAGCACAAAAAAACCAACACAAAAAATTTGGGACAGACTTCCCCCCCCTTTTTTTGTGTAAGTTCCCAAAACTATTTGTGTTTATCAAGTTTCCTCAATCCCCAAAATGTTTTGGGAAGGACTTCATCAACTAAGCTTTTTTTTAAATTCGGGGTTCTGAAAAACCCCATGAAGGGGGGAGACGGGCCCTAAAAGAAATACCGGGCCCTGGCCACAATAATACAAAGACATCATTTTTTGGGGTTTAAAAAAGGGCGATGCACTTTTTAAAATTTGATAAATTTCCCTCATCTTTAACTTCAACGGGAAACCCATCCCCCAAAAACTAATTTTCCCCTAGGTTCCTTACTCAGAGCCTGAAATTTTCTGTACAAAGAAAAAGGGTTTTGCACACTGTGGTTTCAGGGGATAGCCCAAACCCCATTGAAAAAAATTTCCCTTTTTCCTTTTGGTAACTGGTTTTTTTTAAAGCAAAAAAACCACAAAGACCCCAAAACATTCTCTTGCCCCAAACCTTTTTTTCCAGCCACCAACATAAAAGAAAAAGGGCACTTTAAAATTTGCAAAAACAACAGCACACTGTCTGCCTAACTTTTGTTTAAAATTTTTTCTATCTGAGACAAACAAAAAGTAGGGTCAGCAACAAAAAGGATTACTAAAGGGGCCAACATCCTAATGCCCCCCTCTGCTTTCCCTCAACCCTTTAAATTAAAAATTTTTCCCATTTTCCATGCGCAATTCCTTATTCTCCTCTAAAAATTTTTTCTGTTAAACCAAAGACCTAAAGTTTAAAGTTTTTTGGGGGACAGAAAAATTTTGCAACCATTAAAACCCCGTTTATTTAATTCCTCCCCCTGCTTCAAAAATGCCTTCCTTTTGAACAAACCCCCAACTTAGCCCTGCTCACCTTTTCCAATACCGCAAAAAAAAAAGGGCCCGATTTTAAACTTTGTTTTTGGGAAAATTTTCCCTTCCCCACTAATAAACAAATTTAAAACAAAAACTTTGAGCCTCACACCAGGGATCATGAAAAATCTTTAAATTATTTTGAAAATTTTGCATCAGTATTCTTAACCTTGCAATTTTTTTTTCCAAACCTTCCATTGTTCAATTTACAGTCGAAAATTTACAACGTAACTAACAACAACACTGACTACCCTCCCAAGGCACCGCTAGAAAACTCTAAAAAAAACCACAATTACCAACCCAAAATACGACCAAATGATTCGGGATAAAATAATAATATACGAAATTATGTTTATATTTTACCACCACACCAAATTCCCCCCCCTGCCTGAAGCTCCCCAAAATTAAAAAAATAAAAAATTATTAACAATATTAATATTAAAGGGAAAAATAATATTGAACAACAACAATATTCCCCCTAAAATTCCCCCCAGGGAAAACGGCCAGCAAAGAAAAAACCCCCAACAACAAAATGTTTTTAAAAAAGAATTTTTATATTATCCAGAATGAAATGGGTACAAGGGGGGTAAAAACATTAAAATCATACCCCAACAAAAGGGTTATAAATCAAAAAATCAAGTACAGGGAAAAACATATATATATATTAAACCCTAACATAAACCCCTTTTTTAAAAACACACCCGGGGAAAAAACACCTAACCACACCCAAAAAAGCAAAAAATTATATCCCCAACCTGTTAAAAAAAGACAACAAAATAAATTCATTATGGGAGAAACCCATTAATATATCTACCAATCTGGAAAAGGGTTTTTTTTTCCCCCTTGGAAATGTCTTAGAATTCCCCAAAAACACTCCCTTCCAAAGCTTTTTTCCCAAGAGTGCTCAAGAGTCCCCCCAGGGGAGTGCTTTCCCCATTTATCTTTCCCCGAATATTTATCTCATTTTTTTCCTTCTGATTTTCAAAATTTTCCCAAACCCTTAAAAAGGAAAAAAAATCTCTCCCCTTTGATCAGTTTTTGGGGGAATAAATGCCTCCATGATAATTGTGTGTTCATCCTGATATATTTTCCTGGATAATCCCCGGGGCAATCCACACTCCCGTTTTTTTGTGTATTTACCTGTTTTAAAAAAACCTTTTTCCCCCCGTGGGCAAATTAAAACAGTCGACACATGCAAATAAGTATGGGCACCCCTTCAAACAATAAAACCCCCCCAATTGCATCCTTTTCCCCCTGGCCCCCAAAATTTGTTTTAAAGGGAAAAAGCCCCTTTTGTGTCCTTTGTAAAGTCCTTTGATCACTCCAATTGCCTTTAAACAAACACCCTTCTGTGTTTCATCCTTCTTGATTTAACCCACTTTTTAATAACTAAAGAAACCCAAATTTTTAGGCCCGTCGTGAACTTATAAAAATTCTCCATTGACAATTGACGATACCCTATAAATTTAAAAACACATATTTTTTCCTTTCCCAAATCACATTTACAGGGTTATTCACAATTTTTGGGATAAATTACAACTTTTGGGGCCCTTTGGGAACTGCATGAACGCTGGGCTTTTTAAACCCAAAATCAAAATTTTCATTTTACCCCCAAAGAATGATACAAGAGATCTTTTTTTTTTACCTCATAGGAGCACATTTAAGAAAATTTAAAAAAAAAACTTATACAAAAAATAAAATTGCGTTAAAAAAAACAGTAACAGCCCCAAAACCCCCAACGTCCCCAAACCTCACCTCATCGAGCCCTTTTTTTTTTTAAAATTTTTAAAAGTATATAATATATAATAATTTAAAAAAAATTTAAAGGAAAAAAAAAAATTATCAAGGGGTTTAAAAATTTTTTTTTGGTTTTTCTAAAAAAAGGGAAAATTTTCCCAAAAAGCAACCAAAAGGGGGGTGATAGGGCAGTAAAAAATTTTAATGAGTTGGAGTATACTATATAATGTTTCCTCAAACAACACCCCCTGTTAATTTTTTTTAAAATTTTGGACTGTTTTTGAATAATTTTGGGGAATGGAAAAGAACTAAGGAAAAACAGAATATATGGGGATGTACTAAGTAGAACCTAGGGAGGGACCACTTGCACACAGCTCAGAATTGACCTCTAAGGAGACATCATCTGAGAACTTTAAGTTATTCTGTAGTGCAGAATAAAAGTATTAGGACAACCAAGAGGTTGGTCTATACAAAACTAGAGCTTTATTGGCTATAGAAGCTGAAAGAGCCCTGGTACTATGGGCTCCAAAGAAGGTAGTTATGTCCAAAGCTTCAGACTTGCTAGCATAGGCTCTCATATGTCTAATACAGAAAGTGGACTTGGAAGCATTTTAGCCACTTCGTTGCACCAGCGAAGAAGATAAACATGGCTTCTTACTTCTTGAAAGGGAAGTCTTTCCTAGAAATGCCCGTAGACATCTCACTGTATTGAGTTGGCAAAGATTCTCTTGTGAAGTAGAAGTCGAATAATAACACTGGGGAACAAAAATGTTTTATTTTCTTTGGTGCCTAAAAATTGTTACCTTATTCTGGGTATTTGAGTGCTGCTGAGTCCGAAAATCCCATCCATTTTGTTCTAGCAACTTTAGTTTATGAGATGTTGATTACATGATTCTACATTGTTCTTGTTATTAATTTGTGTATGAATATATAGTGCAGATGAATAGAAAGGAATTTGCTAATGCAAATTCATATTTTTTGTTTGCATGTGTTCTTTAAAGGGGTTGTCTCACTACAAGGATTGCTTTTTATGTTAAAGATCTTGCAAAAACAAGTCACGTTGCAATATATGTCCATTAACATTGTCCTACCTATTCCTAGATATCCCCTCTTTTATGGACTGCATCAGCTTCTCAGGTCGCTATAGCTTCAGACCTGTTTACTCTCTCCTGATAGGCTGCCAGCACTGGTCGCTATAGCTACAGACCTGGATTCTACTGCAGCCTGGTAGAAGCCAGTAAATACGCCCCTGAATTCAAAATGAAACCAAGAAAACAGGACTGAGGTAAGATGAATCGATGTAGTGAGACAACCCCTTAAATGTTCTAACATTTATCTCTTTTCTGTTTCACATAAATTTCTGATATTTCTTTAATACAATATTGAGTGACCACTACTTTCAGCAGAATATACTTGGTAAGGTGAGATCTCCAGATCTCCAAAACTACAACTGAAAAGAGAAAACAGGTGTCATTTTCAGAATCAGTGCCCCAAACATACTCAGAAACTGTTCCAACTTTTAAGGCATCAAAATGAGTGTTCTCCAGTATAATAATTAGAGATGGGCGAATCGATTCTAACGAAGTGGAATTCGTTTAGAATTTCAGGAAAACTTCAGTTCGGAACGAAGTCGAACTTTGGGGTACGTCGGGTGAACGAAGTGTGCTTTTGATTAATAAAATGGCTGCGAGCACATGGCGCTACATGGGGCAAAGCACTCTGGGAGGAAGAAGGGATAGCCTGCATGACATGTGCAGAGGTGAAGCCAATCAGAGACCGGCGGGATTCTGTGACGTCACCGCACTATATAAGTCCGGCGCGACGCCGGGAGCTCACACTCCTCTCACTGTACTGATCAGGGAAGGTGTCCCGGGCGGTGTTTAGCTTTAAATGAAGAATTATTTTATATAGCGATTTCTTTGGGGTGCCCTCAGCTTGTCTCGGGAGACTGTTCTTTTAAAGGTTTTTTTTCAAATTTTTTGGGGGGTATTGGATCTGAAACCCCGTGTGTTTTTCCACTGCAGTTTGCATTTACATTCAAAAACCAAATTGGGGACCCTAAGCCGGTTCCCGGGGTTTTTTTTTTAATTCTTTTTAAAAAAAACTGCGTTTTTACAATAAAAATACCTCTTCTTTTTTGGCTCCCAAAAATTCTTTTGCGCAATTTACATCCAGGGGGTTAAATTTTAAAGCGTTTTTTTTTGCTGGTGTGTTTGCCCCCCAAAAAAACCGTCTTTTTCAACGCCCAAAATAAATAAATTTTTTCCTGTTCCAAATTCACAAGAAAAGGTTTAATTTTAAACTGTATCCCTTGTTGTTTTGGGAAAAAAGAAAAACACAAAATTTGAAACCCACCTACAAAGCTACTATTTTGTGCGGCTAAATTTCCCCTTTGGCGCAATTTACATCCGGGGGTTTAAATTTAAGCGTTGTTTTTGCTGGTGTGTGAAAAAAATTTAAACCGTCTTTTTCAAGCCAAAATAAAAAAAAATTTTTTTCCTGTACCTAATTCATTCCAAATTTTTTAATTAACCCTGTTTGTGCTTTTAAATTTAGTAAAAAAACAGTTTTTTATTAAAACGGCCATACAAGTAAATTTTTCCCCCCATTTGTGGACCCAATTTTATACCCAAAGGGGTTCCCCAAAAAGCTTTTTTCTGGGTTTTTTTGGTAAAAAACATGGTGTTTTTTTATCTTTACAGTTTATCACACCCAAAACAGTGTCTGAAAATTTTTAAAACCCAAAAAAGTATGTCAGACAGAGAGGGGCAGGCCCTGCACCCTGGGGAGGGGAAAGGGGGCACAAACATTCCTGGAAAAAAGGCCCGGGGTCGCAGCACACAAGGGGACGTCCCAGCGGGGGGCACTGGGTTTAAGGCCACAACGCCCCTGTCATTTTGGGGGCCTGTGGACCAGAAAACCCAAGGGTTCTTGTTTGGGTTTTGACTAGGTCATTCCTTTCCTCCCAGATGAAAATTCCGGGGGAAACCCCAGCCAAGAGTCGGGGGGGAAAGGGTCAGCCCAAAACCCCCCTTAGTTGGCAGGGCCCCCGGGAAAGCGGGTCACCCGGCCCTCATCTTTCCCAAACCCCGCCCGTCCCAGGGGTTTCCCTCAGCCTTAGATCGACTTTGTGGTCGGGGGGTCAGCCCCAAAAAAATTTTACGGGGGTTTAAAAATTTTTGATGAGGGCATTCAGCACTACTTGGCAGCAAAAAAAAGGGGGCCCAAAATCCCCTGCTTCTTGCGTGGGGGCGGAAAAAGTATAGAGTGGAGGTCCCATGGGGGGTTTCTTTTTTGTGAGGGGGTCCCCCTTCCATATAAAGACCGGTGATGAGGACGGGCCAAAAAGATGAAACACAAATTGATAGGGTACCCGCCCCGCATTTGGGGACCCGGGTGGGGCCCCAAGGGGGCTTCTTAAATCGTCAGGAAAGAAGAGGGGGGGCAGCTTGCGCTTTAGGCACGCGCACCAGCAATTTGGGCTGGGGCCCCGTGATCAGCAGGATAGCAGCATTTTTAGGTCGGGAGCCAAAGGGCCCAGGGGGGTTAAAAAAAACCCTTTTTCGCGGGGCCCAAAGAAAAAAAGGGGGCAAAAGGGGCTCAGCGGGGGGCCCCGGGCGGAAAGTAGTCACTAAAGTGCGGAGCTTTTGGGGGTTAAAACCCGTTTCTCGGTGGTGGGGCGTTCTTTGCAAAGGGACCCCGGAAAGGACCCGAATATGGGTATTGTAGAATCTGGGGGCAAAAAGTGAACGTTTTCCAGGGAGCTAACGTTGGCACCACGGCCCTGGGGTCAAAACCCCAATGCAGCTAAACCAAACCGGGGGGCCTGGGAGAAACTTTTGGCAAGTTTGTGGTGGCCAAATTTTTTCCCCGGCCGCGCAACCCACAGCGCAAGCGCCCAGTGGCACGCTTTCCCTTTTGCAGCCAGCAAGGCCCCCACCACCCTGCAAAGGGGAGCTTTTCTTTTTGACATCATCCCCCGGGTCCAGTTTGTTTCCTTTGCCCCTTTCGCTCTAAAGGGGCGCCAGAAGTGTTCGCCAGGCGTTTTGCAAAGAGACAACATTTCGTCCCAACCCACCCTAAGGTGCAGACCCTGAAAGGCTCCGTCCAAGTTGGTGGTTTTGGGCAGTCCCTCCCTTTCCAAATGGGGGAAATTGCCCCATTCAGGAACAAATTGGCTTGTCCCGACCCCGAGATGATTAGTTCCAAGCCCTTTAATTTTTTTTCCCAAAAAAGGCAGAAACCAAACCCCTTTTTTTAAATTTATGTAAACAAAGGGTTGGACCAGCCCTTGAGCTTATGGGGTTTTGGTTCCCAAAGGTGAAAGGGCACGCGGAGTCTGGACTGTAACTGGGGGGGTTTTGGGGCCTTTACTTTGCCCCTTTTAGGGCCCACTGGGGAATGTGCTTCCGTCAGGCACCCAAAAACGGGGAAAAGGAAACCCCGCTTTCTCCTCCACTTTGTCAAACTGTTGCACCTGCGCCTTTGTCCCCCTCCCCCTCCTCCCCACCAAACCACCATCTAAAGCCCCCAAGAGACGGCCCACCCTACCACAGTTTTGGGCACAGCGGTTTTTTCCCCCGTTTTTTCAAACACCGGGCTTGCCTCGGCGAACGAAGCCCACGGGGGAGGAACTCTCCGTGTCATGAAAGAAAGAAACCCGATGGGGCTTCCCCCGGGGCCAACTCCCAAATGGGAAAACCATGGTGACAAAACAATGGGGGGAAAACATGGTGTCCGCGCTGCCCGGGGGAGGGAGGGCCATGCGCCCTGCATGGCGCGGGGGTTAAATTTCGGGTTTTGGAAAAAAGGTTTCCCGAAGGTCTTCCCCCCCGATCTTCTAAACTTTCCCTAAAAAGGGGGCCCCAAGGAAACTGGGGGCATGCCTTTAACCCAAATTCAAACAAACCCAGGAACCCCCCCCCTCGATTTGGGCAGGGGGCAGAAGGGTCCTCCCCCAAACACCTGATTTCCCAATGTTTCCACCCCGGGAATTCCACCCTGCACTTGTTGGACCGCCCTGTTAAAAAGGGGAAAGGGGCCTTTAAACTTTTTTTTTGATGATCCAGGCAGACAAAAGTACTCCACTGTGAAAAACTTTGATTTCACCCGGGGGCAGCTATCGTGCCCACCTCCCGTTTGTTGAGGCCATTCGGGGAAGGGGCCAAAGTTTTTTGTTTTCGCCAGGACTACGGGATGAAAAAGTCTTCCATGCTTCATGTCCTGGAACAGATGCTAAAAAAATCTGTTTTGGGCAGGGGCTGGGGGGACGTGGCGATTTACATCTCGTGGCCACATAGCCCGGGGGGAAACAAAATGGAGGAGAGGAGGGGGAAACTTTGGGAACCAGAAAAAATTGTCTGGAAAAATTTAAATTTTGGGATTTTTTTTAGCCTTTTTAAAAAAAGAGAAGAAGAAAGGAGAAAGCGGGAGGAGGTGGAGGGGAGATGGGGAAGACGAGGCAGTTGCCCCCCAAGCACCATTGGCAGTATACTTTTGGAAATGGAGGGGGGGACCCCCGGGGAGCCCTTGTGCAAAATGGTCCGGCATGCTTTTTTTGCCGGGCTAGGGGGACGCCGAATACCCCGGAAACCGGCAGGGGGATGACTTCCTTTCCCACTCTATTGGACCCTCCCCAAACCTTTTCCAAAATGGGACCCTTTTTTTCCCACTTTTGAGGGGGAGGACAAACTAAATCCCTATAGGGAAATCCCCCCTTAGCCTTTGGCCTTTCCCCTATGTGGGGGCATCGCCCCTCCTTTTACGGGTTCGACCGGGGGGTTTTCCTCTGCGCCCCCACTTTACTACTGCCGGCTGGGGGGGGGGGGGGGGTAGGAGCAGTACCAGCCCCCAAATCAGCAGCAAACCTAATTTGGGAGCCACTAAAGAAGCTTCCTTCACCCACCTAGTGAGGGGGTTGTCGCCAGCAGCAGCACGGGACCGGAGCGGTTTCCCTGAACCAACAGGGGGTGGCCTCCCTTGGGGCCCAGCACTCTGCCACCCCTTTTGGGAAGATCCGCGGACAACGGGCAGCCAAACGGATTGGGGCCGAAAAACTTGCCGAGTTTGCAGTGGGGGAAGCTTCCTGCCCGGCCATTAGTGTGGCATCAAGCGGGTGTTCATTTGGGGCGGGGGCCATCGTTCCCCCCAAGGGAGAACCCGTTGCCCAAGGGAAATGTGAAACCAAACTGCCCTTTTTCCCAAGATAAAAATCAGGCTTGGATCGGACGGGAAATTTCCACACCCCAATTCCTTAAAGGCGTCAGCGGGGTTTCCCAAAAAAACCCCCTCAGCCCCCTTTTCTGATGCCGCCACCCCCCCTGTTTGCCACACATCTGCTGACGTTTCTCCATTTTCCCTTTCCCCATCTTTACCGGGAAAAACGGGTTTTGGGCCCCTCCCCTCAACACCTGTCATTTTTCCACTCTATGCCCTAAGCTGTTTGCTGCTGTTGCCCCGGGTCACCTCCCCCCCTGTGTCATTGTGCCATCTCTAAACCCTCATGCTTTTCCCTTGCCGCCTTCACCCCCAAATTTTGGTCATTGTGCCACTCTGTGGCCTACTCCTTTTTTGCCCCCTCGAGAATTTCTTTGTGCCCACGCCCCTCCCCCTCAGGGCTGCTGTTTTTGGCTGCGCCGGGGTCCTCCACACTGTGTCATTGGGGCCACGTCTGACCTCATGCTGCTGCGTGGCTGCTGCCGTTTTCCTTCCACACTGTGTCATTGTGCCACTGCCTGCCCTCTGCGCTGCCCCCGTGACCTCCACCCCTCAGTCTTGGGGCCATTTGGGTGGAAAAATTTCTGTTTGGCCACCTCCAGAATGTCTTTTGTCCCACTTTGACCTCTTTGCTGCTCCCCGCGGTGCCCCTCCGTTTCCAGTCTTTTTTCCCACTTGGGGCTTCCCTCCTGTTTTTCCCACCTACGAATGTCATTGTCCCACGGCCTGCCTCATCCTGTTGCCCCCGTGACCTCCACTCTGTCTTTGGGGTGCCACTCTGTGTCTTCCCCCTGTTTTTGGCCCCCTACCGAAGGGTTTTTTGGTGCCCGGGGGGACCTCATATGTTGCTTTTTTGGACCTCTAAAATCTGTCCCATTGTGCCACCTGGGGCCCCTAATACTGTTTGGGCCCACCTCCGAAGGGTCATTTTTGCAATGCCTAACCCCCCAACTGCTGCCGCCTTTACCCCGCTCTCAGTCTTTGGGCCACTTGTAGCTTCCCCCTGTTTGGGGCCCCCTCCAAAAGCCATTGGGGGGCCACTCCCCTTTACCTCGTACTAGCTGGTTTTTGGACCCCCACACTGTGTGTTTTGTCCCCATTTCTGGGGCCCAAAATTAGGGTTTTGGGGCCAAACCTCCAGAATTTTCTTTGTGCCACTGCCTGACCTCATGCGCTGCTTTTTGTGACCTCCCCCAAAATTTGTGATTGTCCACTTTTTGGGCCTAAATATTTGTTTTGCCGCCCCCGAAGTCATTGGCACGGGCCTGTTCTCAAATGTTTTGCCACCGGCCCTTTCCACGCTGTTTGTTTGGGTCCACTCTGTGGCCAATCCTTTTTTTGGCCACCTCCTAAAGTCATTTTTCCACTTATGCCCTTTTTTTGCGGGGGCCGCTTTTCCCTTTCCCCCTCTCATTAATTGTGCCATTTCTTTTGGTTTCCTCCTTTTTTGCCCCCTACAAATGTAAATGGCCACTGCCTGCCCTCATCCGCCCCCCCGCCGTGACCTAAAAATCTTTCATTGGGCCACTCTGTGTCTTCCTCCTTTTTGCCAACCTCCCAGAATGTCTTTGGGCCATTGCCTGACCTCATGATGCTGTTTGGTTGGACCAAAACCTTGTCATTGTCCCACTTTTTGGGGCCCCTAAATTTTTTTTGCCCCCTCCAAAATGTCTTTGTGCCACTCCCAAAAACCTCATGCTGCTGCCGCCGTGACCTCCGCTCCAGTTCTTTTTGCCACCCCGTACTTCCCCCCTTTTTTGGGCCACCCCAGAATGCCATTGTCCCATTTGCCTGCCCTCTTTACTGCTGCTGTTTGGGGCCTCCCCCCTGTGTGATTTTCCCACTCGTGGCCTAATACTTTTTGTTGCCCCCTCCAAAATTTGTCTTTTGGCCACTGCCTACCTCAGCTGCTGCATTTTTGTGCCTCCACATTTTTGTGATTGTGCCACTCTGGGGCCCTAATACTGTTTTGCCCCTCCAAATGTCATTGTGCCATTTCCCCTGATCCCCTACGCGGGCCCCCGTGACCTCCACGCTGTGTGTTTGGGCCCACTCTGGGGGCCTAATACTTTTTTCCCACCCCCAAGAATGTCTTTTGTGCCACTGCCTGCCCTTTTTTTGTTTCTGCCGCCGTGACCCCCGCTCTAAGTCATTGTGCCACTCGTGGCTTCCTCCTTTTTTGCCACCTACAGAATGTCATTGTGCCACTCCCTTTCCTCATGCTGCTGCCGCCGTGCCTCCGCTCTCAGTTCATTGTGCCACTCTGGGGCTTCCTCCTGTTTTGCCACCTACAAAATGCTTTTGGTCCCCATGTCTGACCTCTTTGCTGCTGTGGCTGCCCCGTAAACCCTCCACACTCTGTCACTAATGTTGCCACCTAGCCTCGGGTTGTTTTTTTCCCAGTTTTTGCTGGCAGGACTATCAGGTACATTCCCCCCCCCTTATTTTTTTTGGTCTTTTTCCCCCTCTTAAGGGGCCCGGGGAAATTTTATATTTGAAGCGTTTTCCTAAAAGCGGCGGCGCATCGCGTGTCATACTAAAACCAACTTTTGTAAAAGGGCCCAAACCCCCAAGCCCCCCTCTGCATTTTTAAAGCATGGAAAACCCCTTTTAAAACAGCCCCTGCAGGCTCTGTGCACCCGGGAAATACTGTTTTTTAAACGCGATTCGTGCCGAAGAAAATTGGGAAACCGAAAAAAAAATTTTGTCGGAAAATTCGGCGAAGTGCCCCGAATCGTTTTTTTTGAGAAATTGCCCTTTTCAAATAATAAAAAAATAATGGAAAGTTTAATGCTCTGGTTGTTTGATAACCTGTAAAAGGGTTTAAAAGGGGACTGAAGTTTGGAAAGAAAATGAAGGATTCCTGTCTTAAAGGGAATACACTGGGGTGGATCGGGTGTTTTTAAATTTGAGCTCCCCCAACACATTATCTGAGGCTAGGGCCCCAAGGGGAAAAAAAGCCCATTTTCCCGGGAATAAATTTTAAAAAGGAGGATTCCCCCCAATGGCTAAAAAGGGTTTGCTTTTTAAAAATTTCCTTGGGCCCCAAAAGGTAGATATCACATTTGGTGCATAAAATCCAAAGGTCCAGCCTGGAATTTTTTTTTCCATGGAAAAAACATCACTGAGTGGGGGGAAAATTCCAAAAAATTTGCTCAAAAGAGGTGAAACCCACTGAGTTTAAAAAGGCTTGGCCTTTGTCTTCCCTTTTTTTGGGGGGAAATTTCTAGTAGGAAAACTAAGTAGGTACTTGGGGACATTCTTTGGGAGGGGCACCGGGCCGGGAAATTTAGGGCGACATGTTTTTGGAGGGGGTTTTAAAAACGCCTTTTTCCCGGGGAAACCATTTGCGCCCCCCACCCCAAACCCCGCGCCCAACCCCAGCTTCCCGCCATTTTTCGCTGGGTTTTCCGCATGAAGGGGCGGGCCCAGGGGGCGGCCGGGGGCGCGGTGGGGCGCGGTTTAGGCTTCCCGGGGGGGGACGCGGCGCGCTCGTAAAAGTCCGAGGCATTTTACCATCGGGGCTCCCAAATCGGGGCGTTTGGTAGCCCCAAACAAGCAACCAGGTTTTTTTTGGTCAAAATTAAACCCGGCAGGGGCCCAAGTGAAAGCAGGTTCCGAACATGAAAGGGAAGGGGATCAAAAAGATCGCGACAAAATCTCGGCGCTCTGTTCCGGGCAGCGGGAGTATAAATTTGGGAAAAAAATTTGGCCTTTAAAAAGGGGAAAAAACAGTTTTCAGAAGAGGGGCTGCATGAAAAAAAAATTACACATAATAAAAAAAAACTTTCATTTTTTCCAAACTCTAGAACTGCGCAATATAAACCAAATTTTATATTGAAAATTTTCCCGGGAAAGAAGTAATTCAAATTTTGAAACCTATTCTCATTGGGGCGGCGAAAACCCGGGCCCAAAAGAATAAAGGAAAACGACATTTAACCATTAAAAGCTAAAGGGGAAGAATTGACAATAAAAAACCCCGCGGGATAAATTCAAAATAAAGAAAAATGCCTTTAAAAGGGGGCTGATGGGGGGTTGAGCTACGGGAAAAAGGGGGGGCTCGGGCTAGCTAGCCAATCGAGCGCGAGATAAATTCCCCATTTTTCTCAAAGGGGATGAGCGCACTCAAAAAAATACAAAAATGGGGGCCCAACGAAATAAAAAATTTTTAAAATTTAAGAAAATCATGCTTATTTCTTTTTTTCGATGCACCCCTTTCTATTGAACCTTTGGGTAAACGAAAAAAAGAAAATTTTCATGATTTTTTTGTTTTTTTTTGGTTTTTTTTTTTTTGTTAGCCACATATTTGTATTCCCCAAAAATACCAAAGGCACAACTTCTTTTTTGTTAAAAATTTGGGTTTCACCCTTTTTGTTTTTATAAACCCAATTTCATTAGAAAACCCCCTTGGAACGTCGCTTTGCTTCCCATTGGGCCCAAAATTTGGGGGCCCCCTTTAAATTTCGAAATTCCCCCTAGAAAAATCATGGGCCAAAAGCAGCTCGCCTCTGATTGCCCAAGCTTAACGAGCCCCCCGCTGCTTTTAACCAATTAGCTGTTTTTTTCCCCCTTTTTTCTGTATTTTTTAACTTTTCCCGCCGTGGATTCTGATTGGGGTAAACTTCCCCTTGGGGTAGAAAAGGGACTTTTGGGCCCTGAAATTTTGATTGGTCTAAACTTTTCCCTAGCCTAGAATGGGACTTTGTCGTCCTATTGAATTTGGGTGGTTTTTTGCCGACCAAAAAGAAAAAACTTTTTCAAATTTTTAATTACTGCCCTTTCCCCCCGGGAATTTTCTCTATGGCCCCAAATTTCCCTAGTACGCCCGGTCTCGCGACGAACGCGTTGGGTTGAGGGGTTTTTTTAAATGTTTTAAATTTTTTTTAAAAAAAGGGGGTTTGGTTTTTAAACTGAGAAGTTTTACACTGAATAAAAAAAAATTTGTTGATTAAAATTCATTCCGCGCGGCGCTGAGCGCCGAGATTTGAGTGCGCTCTTTTCTCCATAGAGTAAAAATGGGAGAAGTTAAACTTCCCCCTTTATTGGCTTTAGCTAGCCGAGACCCCCCCAAACTCAGCCAAAAGCTCTTTTTTGTCTTTTTTTTTTCTGTATTTTGGGAAATTTTCCCGCCCTTTGGGTTCTGGGTTGGTCCCACACTTCTCCATAGGCTTTTGAAAAGGGGCTTTGTCACTCCTAGTCTTATTTTTGGGGGCTAGCCGAGACCCCCGGGTAGCAAGCCAAAAAGCTCTTTTCTGTCTTTTTAAATGTATTTTGGGGAAATTTTCCCCCCGGGGAATTTTTATTGGGCAATTTTTTCCCCATTCTTTTTAAAAGGTTTCACTGTCCCTCCGGGTTTTTGATTGGCCGGTTTCCCCGGGCCCACCAATGAGAATAGGTTTCGGGAAATTTTAAATTTCGGGGTTTCCCCCCCCCCTTTTCCCAAAATCCCAAATTTTTTGACTTAGGATATTGGGAAAATGATTTTTTTTTTATGTAATTTTTTTTTTTTAATGTTTTAGCCCCTTTCCTGAGAATGTAGAAAAAGCCTTTTAAAGGCGGTTTTGGATTTATACTCCGCATCGACATTTGGAATGATTTCTCCCCAGCTTCCCCCGCCCCGTCTCGCTTTGGAACCCGAATTTTTTGGCGCCCGTCCCCCACGGCGTTTAAGTCCCGCACTGCGCCCCCCACACTGGCAGGGCGGCGGGCTTTTCCCCCCCATGAATGAGGGGACTTTTTCGGACGAGGCGAATCTTTGGGGGGCAGCGCTTTCACAGCGCCCCTTTTCCCCACCTTTTTGCCCCAAAGCATGGCAGGCGCGGCGGGGGCTTTTCCTTTCCCCAAATTTTGATCGAAATTCCTCCGGGGGGACAATCCCAGCACACACCCCGGAAATTTTTGCCCTTTTTTCCCCACTTGGGGCCCCCAAAGCTGGCGAGGCGCGGCGGACTTTACATTATATGTATGAGCGCGGCCCGTCCCCCCTAAAAAATTTGGCCAGATTCCGCCCGGGGGGAAACCCGGCGGGAAAAAGGGGGCCTTTGACCCGGGGGAGCCCTTTATAATGTTGGGCCCCTAGTTTTTAATTTTTTCTTTCCTCTTGTTTTTTTGGAGCCTCTTTTGGAAAAAAGATTTTGAGTTCTATTTTTTGTCTATTTGAATAACCCAAACTTCAAAGTGAATTGACCAACCCGCTCTTTTTTCCCCCAGGAGACCCAAATTTTTAGGTAATTGCGCTGGTGTTTAAAAAAAATTTTGAAACCCGGGGGTTTTTGTTTCCAAAAAAGGGGAAATTTTTAAGGGTAAATTTGAGACTTTCAAAGCTTGTTTGTCTGTTATGGCATGATTAAAAATAGAAAAAAAGAAGCATACTCACTTCCATGGCACTCCTGTTCTGTCCCAGTGGCACGTCGCGATCATCCCTGATGTACAGTGAATGTTCATCATAAGCTATGTGCAGCCAATCACAGGTTACATCAGCCACATGCACATGACATCATGGCCTCTGATTATCTGCATATAGCATGAACAGGATGGCCACAAGGACAGAACAGGAACATCACAGAGGTAAGTATGCATTTTTTCTATCTTTAATCATGCCCCATTGGACAAATGAGCTTTTGAAAGTCTCGGTGTATCCCATTAATAGGGCCCGGTCAAATTCCATGCTGAAACTTGAGAGTCTTTAGATTTGGCAATTTTGGCTGCTCTGTGTCCTCAATCCACTCCTTATTGGGAGAACCCTGTCAAGACTTTTTGGACCATGGCAAGTGGGGGGAAGATGTAAGCCAGCGGGGGATCTCTTTCCCTTGTACAGGGAGAGAACACTGGTACTTTGTCATTTGTTTGTTATCACAAAGGCCTTCTACTGGAGTTTCCTGATTTCAAAAATGTCTTGATTAAAAGACCACTCACCCAGTAAGGTTATGCCTAAGCTCAGCTCAATGTGTGTATGGCAGTAAGGAGATGCAGATGCTTTTCCATGAAGGATAACATCTGAAAAGCTTTGTTCATAAGGATGAGGGACCTGGTTCCTCCTTAATTAATTATGTAAGCAGTTGCTGTTGTGATGTCTGCATGGACTTTGACTC
Organism: Phyllomedusa bahiana; assembly: GCA_025379985.1. NCBI lineage: Eukaryota > Metazoa > Chordata > Amphibia > Anura > Hylidae > Phyllomedusa > Phyllomedusa bahiana. Next base: position 16,037 of record JAODAL010015393.1, on the reverse strand, counting down.
AATTTCTTTGCAGCCTGGTAGAAATAAAAGTGCATACTTACTGCCTTAACGTTGTGGGACTACTTGCTTACACATGGAGACTGTAAGACTTGAACCATACATTCTTCTAGATGGGCTACTAAGCCTCTCTAGAATGCATCCTTAGTCAGATACACATATGTACTGATGGGAAATGATCTTCTGTTCATTGGAGAGTCCAACCAGCTTTAACTATTAACTTGCCTATATGGTTGAACTCTTTTGAGGATCAGAGATTATGTACTCTTTAGGAGACTTATGCCACTTGTCAGGAAATTCCTAACATGCTAAAAAGCTAGGCCCACAGAATTACCTTTATGGCAGCACTTGTAGGAGGGTAGTGAGACTACCTATCTATCCTTTCAGCCAACTTGTTCTTCTGTGCCAGGAACTTCATTAAAGTTACATGTAAGCAAGAGCCACAAAATTGCTTCAATTGTCACATTTATTACAAGAGGAGGATCATGCGAGGATCATGTTGGAGGAAATGGAGCATCCAAGCACTCATGTGAGAGATGGAGCCTTGATTTCCCAAGCCTCTGCGTCGAGGGGCACTAGCAAACTGATCTTCCTCATCTTCCTCCTCCACCTCAAATTCGCGCCAACCTCTTTCCAAGGCAGGGACGTCGGTAACGTCGGTGTCCAGGAATACCTTATCCTCCTCCTCTTCCGCTTCCTCCGGCACGGCTTCAACACAGCCCTGACTTGCCTCAGATGATGCACCCTGAGAGCTGAGGTGCTGCCTTGCACTAGCCCTGGACCTCGAACCACTGCCTAATGAAGACCGATAAAATTGTGAAACTGTCGGGCCTTGTGGATTCGACGCAGAGAAAGGCTTCGTGTCCGCATCTGTGTCCGTCTCCTCCGTTGCTGGCGGGACCTGATATTTCAGAGTGTCCAACGATCGTTCCAGAACTAAGATCACCACAATGCTCATGCTGAAAAGGGCATTGTCCGCGCTGACCATTTTGGTGGCTTCTTCAAAACTGGCAAGGATGGTGCAGAGCTCTTTCACCTGCCTCCACTCTCGGTGGCACAACACCCCGAGGTCCGCACCGCTGCTTGTCAGGCCATGTGTCACTTCGTACTGCGTAATGGCATTGCGCTGCTGCCACAATCGCTGGAGCATGTGGAGGGTGGAATTCCAGCATGTTGCCACGTCAACAATGAGACGGTTGACGGGGAGGCCGAGCTGAAGCTGCAACGCAGCCAGGCGGGATGAAGCAGGGTGCGAACGGCGGAAGTGCGAACTCAGACCTCAAGCCTTCCTCAGCAGGCAGTCCAGACCCAGACGAAATTTCTGGACGACGAGGCTAATGACATGTGCCAGGCAAGGGATGTGCTCCAGCCTACCGATCTTAAGGGTGGCCAGCAGATTTCGACCGTTATCGCACACCACCTTGCCTGGCACAAGGTTCTTGTCACCCAGCCAGCGCTCGGTCTCGTTGCGGAGAGCCGTCCACAGCTCCTGACCTGCGGTTTTGAAGAGTGTGCGCCGAGCCTGAGAGCCACCGTCACCCCCAGAGACATTCACCCAGCTCACCCAGTGAGCTGTCACAGAGATATAGCGGCCTTGGCTGTGCTTACTAGTCCATGTGTCGATGGTCAGATGGACTTTTCCAGACACAGATGCAGACAACGCGCTTGAAATTTTAGATGACATGTGGCTGGCCAGGGCAGGGACGGCTTTTCTGGCAAAGAAATGCCTGCTCGGCATATGGTATTGGGGCAGGTGAGGGCCATGATGTGGCGGAACCCATCTTTGTCCACCAGACGGAAAGGCAACATTTCTAAGGCCAAAAGCCTGGCACATTCAGGCTTTTGGCTTTAGGATGGTTTGGGTTAAAGTGTTTCTACTGCTCCCAAACCTGGTAGACAGAAGGCTGGCTGCTAGACTGGCCACTGTACGGTGTGCAGGTCGGAAGGAGAAGGTGTAGGATGGGTCTCTGGTGGTGCTGGTGGTACTCGGGCGACGGTGGAGGCTGAAGCGGAGGCTGATGCCTGATCATGACTCTGAGAGACATGGGCAGCTGAGGAACGCTTGGTGGTGGCGGAGAACGAGGAGGCGGAGACAGAGGGTGTGACAGTGGTTTTGGAACCCCGGCATCGGTGTGGCCTTTTTGGCCAAGTGTTGCCTCCATTTCAACTCATGCATTTCGCTGCATGTGACTAGACATGTTGGTGGTGGTTTAAACACCTAAGATTCTTGCCTCTACTGATGCATTTAGGGCAAAGGCGGCATATGACATCACTGGGTGAATCAGATGCTTGCTCAAAGAAGGCCCAGACTTGAGAGGTCCTGGACCTTTTTGACGCGATAAGCAAGGAGCGGGGTTTCCACTGACCGTGGCTGGCGGAATCATCTCAGCGGACTTCTGCGACCGCCCTCTCCTTTTTGAGGCGGGACCCGTACTGACACTACCCCATCGTCTTCCTCCTCTTCCAGTGATGAAGCGCTCGCAAGCAAATTCTGCTGAAAAGACCACGTTGGATCCGCTATGTCGTCATCATCATCATCAATACAGGTGACTTGGTCGTCCTGAAAATTCTTTATCCCGGAGCGCGGGCTACAAACAATAGGCACTGCAAGGCGTTGCCGACCGCCCCGGGGTTTTTGCCGATTGACCGGCTTCCTTCTCCTCCTCTGATGGCATCAGTAACTGGGCGTCAGAGCAGACAAAATCATCCTCCTTAGCCTCTTGATCTTTTAACATGCCTTCTGACCCCAACCGCATTTTGTCATCAAAGAGGTCTTCAGAGAATGGATTATCCACAGTGGTGGGTACACGAGTTGACATTTAGGCTGTCTTCGCTTCATGTTGGACATATGCTGATGATGCTAATGATGACATTTGTGGCCATGACTTGGGAGGACGAGGAGGTAAGACTGCTGGATGCAGGTTGCATTAACCACTGAAGAACAGATTGGCGACGCTGTTCATTACTGAGATTCACAGAGCTCTGAACCAGCGATGACAGGCCTGACGGTCCTCCAACCGACGATCCACTGGCTTGCGTGTTGTCGCCAGCACTGGAAGGAGCACCTTCTCTAGTACCTCTACCTCCATGTCTTACCCCCCCCCCTCCCGCTCGCTTACCACCTGCATTTCGCTCCATGTTCAGAAAGATAAAAATTTGAGAAGGTATGGAAGAGTTTTGGAAAGTCTCTTATTAAAAGATGGCAAATCCCAGCTATTCTTAAATCCCTTTAATTTCCTACAGTCAACTAAGATTAGAAACTGAAATGTTTCTTGCGAATACCTGTGAAATGCGGTCTGGTGGAAGAACCATAAGACAAAATCAACAGTGTTCCTCCTTCAGTCCCAGGGATTTACAAATGCCCAGTATGACTAGGAATTGATCGTTTTCAACAAAATATCATACAAGTGCGCTATCTGCGCCAAACTGAGATTCAACGAGCCCAATAAAACTATTCAAAAGTTACACGGATGAGAAAATGTGTTTTTTGCAGCAATGACAAACGAGAGCAGTTGCTAGAAAATTTTTCTATCAGAATTGTCGTACAACGTGGCTATTTGAAAAAACTAGGGCCGCACCACGTGCAATACAGCTATTTAAAAACTATTCGGATAATAAAAGGTATTTTTTTGCACCTATCAAATACTCCTGCGGTGACTACAAAAATTGTATTCAAATTTAAGTGCAAGGTAGCTCTATTGAACAAAGTGGCCTGTGCCAAAGTGAAAAAAACACTTATCTGAAATGTATATGAATAATAAAAGTGGAGTTTTGCACCTATCAAATACACCTGCGGTGACTACAAAATTGCTGTATTCAAATTTAAGTGCAAGGTGGCTCTATGAACAAAGCTGGCCTGTGCCAAAGTGAAAAAAACACCTATCTGAAATGTATACGGATAATAAAAGTGGAGTTTTGCACCTATCAAATACACCTGCAGTGACTACAAAATTGCTGTATTCAAATTTAAGTGCAAGGTGGCTCTATGGACAAAGCTGGCCTGCGCCAAAGTGAAAAAAAACACCTATCTGAAATGTATACGGATCATAAAAGTGGAGTTTTGCACCTATCAAATACACCTGCGGTGACTACAAAATTGCTGTATTCAAATTTAAGTGCAAGGTGGCTCTATGGACAAAGCTGGCCTGCGCCAAAGTTAAAAAAAACACCTATCTGAAATGTATACGGATAATAAAAGTGGAGTTTTGCACCTATCAAATACACCTGCGGTGACTACAAAATTGCTGTATTCAAATGTAAGTGCAAGGTGGCTCTATGAACAAAGCTGGCGTACACCAAAGTGAAAAAAACACCTATCTGAAATGTATACGGATAATAAAAGTGGAGTTTTGCACCTATCAAATACACCTGCGGTGATTACAAATTGCTGTATTCAAATTTAAGTGCAGGCTGCACAACATACAAAGCTTATTCACCAAAAAAACTGGCCAAAAGGGTTAATAAAAACCCATTGCGATGCAGGGTCTAAACTCTAAGCACAGTCTGGGCTGCACAATATCCACTCTCCTTTAAAGAGCCTGTCTGTCTGTCTGTGTTCGGCCGCAGCCCTTCCCCCCTCCCCCCGCGGCTGTACAGCGCTAGATGCTCCTTTACAATTCTCAGCCTAAGTAACTAAAATCTGCAAATCTCTAATCTACCTAAGTTCTAATGTTCACAGCTAAAAGCATAGATGTCTGTGTGAACAAATAAAACAGTTTCGCTGAACTGTTTTGAGAGAGACCGAGCACACGTCCTCTTATGAGACACAGACACACACTGATCATGAACAGGAAGGGCTGTTCTATGTAAAACGAGATCATGTAATTTTTCCAGCCAATCGCAACCATGCACATCCCAGTCATGACGTCGCACACTCAGCTCACCCTGCTCTATTCTGTAGGCTGATTTGCTGGCCGCCAAAATGACAGGAATCGCTGAAAATGGCGCGATATTAATAGATTATGCGCAGATTTTCACCTAAATTATCGCGTGATCGAAAAAATCCAATCAACATAAAAACCGTGCCGATTTCAACTTTGTCGATAATTATCGCTCAACACTAGTTATAAGCATGTTATCAGGCTACTGCTTTATGGGATGACAGCACAGGAAGAAGCTGTAGCTAAGCTTGCTATGGAAATATTGTCCAGGAGTAATATATAGGTCTACTCATCTACATCTGATTCGATAAAGTGTCTTCTGAGCCCATCTGGGCAGATGTATCATGGTAACTTTTATGGTTTTTATCCAAAGTATCCCACAGCTTAGCACAAGTGATGGTACTGTGCTTTTGGACATCTTGGCTACTATCACCTCTGTAGGATGCTTGAGCCATTGGTCATCAGCTTTTTCATCAATGCTGGAGTACAGTGCTCTTGGACAGCTGAGCTATTATAGGAGACTTTTATCTCCTCCTGATCCTGGATAAACCCAGTGTAACCATATTTAGTATGTGAGCTACATTTGTACCAATGCATGAGAGCTGAGAGGGAGAGCCTACAAATGTGGGTCTCCACCAGGGCTGTAAGGGAGTCCTCCACTTAGAAAAGCCTTAGGCCCCCTAAAAGTGGAGTCTGCACTTTCCCCGGGGGAACTCAAGACAGAGGACTTAGCTAGATTTATTATCCCTTAGCTAGATTGTATTTTCTCCTGTAAGTCATTGAATGCAGTTTTTCAATAGAATCGAAGACAATTTTTACAAAGGTGTCAACATTGTCATTAACGATTGGTGGCATTTTAGTGCTTGTAGGATGACATAATGTGAATGGACACTTATAGTGATCTCTCTCGTTCTCTTCAAGAAACTCTTAAAAGTTGGACACCCGCATAATCAGTTGGGTGAATCTCTAAGGATAGACATTGTCTATTTTCCTGGAGTCTGAAAAATGCTCTCCATTTTAATTTACGTGCAAATAAATAGATATATTTTATTCAACTAAATGCACTAAATGAGGTATAAGAAACAAAAGAAAGGCCTTTATAAAGAACCTGTGTTTCACAGACCGTTAAGAATTTGCAATGATGAAAGATATTTATCAACTCTTGTGGAGGTCACCACATTAAGTTGGTGAGAAGAACCTTCTCTAAAAAAAGATGAAGTTCCTGGTGTATTGCCATTTTGGAAGATTAAATATTTTGAGGTGTTGCAAATGCAGAGGAAAAAGGGACAAACAAGGGTGAAATTAGCCCAGGTTTCTGTTGGGGTCGCCCTTATCGGGGAAGTTGCTCTGAGCGTTCTGGATAGACAGTTTCAGTTTATAAGGGGTTTTGTAGGGATGGAATAGCCTGTCCATATAGTTATGCTATATTATTAAAAGTTATGTTTTACATCTCTGTCCAAGGGATATAAACTTCCATGGTTGTTTGTTTTCTCGCTTATCTCCTGACCAAGGTAATATCAAAAGATAAATGTGTTTGGAAAAAGTCTTATTCCTTACATTTTAAAAGCTAATATTTGTAGCGAAACAATTCCTTTAAATAAAAATTGCTCCTATAGATAACATTAGTGATGTAAGGAGGAATATGTGCCATAAGAGAAGCTGGCTAGATTTGCTCCATTTGGCATATGAGAAATTTGGGTATTTGATGCAAAGTGTACATAAATCATCTGATCAAGTTATTAATTTTATATTATTCTTCCTCTTAATTAAAATGATACACTGTTGGCAGCAGAAACTGTATATCCCCTCTATACATCAATGGCAGTATATGTGTTGAAACAAGTCACCGGGCTGGTCCGAACCTGTCGAGTTCCCACCTCTCATCTTAAAAGTCTCCAAACAAACAGATTGTGCATACTCTCTTCATTCCTTATTTTTTATATATTTATTCATGGCAAATCAAAATTGTAACAAGATTATTTTATACTTTCGTTGCTTTAAGATAGAAAGTCTGTGACTTGTATAGAGGCGAATCGCCATAGTTTAGAGTTCAGTCCATCCTGAGTAAGTAACCGATCGAGCAAGAGCTTACACACCTGTGAGAGCAATTTTTTCAAAGGTCTACGCCTTCTTTCTGAAGCGCGAGGATACGCTTATGGACCTACTTTAAATACACTAAGGTATATATCTTAACGTTTCTAAAGAAATCGCAACATTAAAAACAGCGGCATTAAAAAAAAAAATAATACACTAAAGATTTCACAGAAATATGTTTAAATTCCAATTTTCATCAAGGAATGCCAAAGTGCCCAATTTAAATATCCAACCAGTCTTTTTGCACAATAGGTGTTTTCCAAAGGCAAACCTTCTATATGTTCCATCTGTTCTTAAACGCACCATCGGAGTTCTGAAACTCTGTGATGTTGTTTGTAGAATGGCGAGCAACTGTGCTCTCCCCATATTTTTTATTAGACTGTGCTGGAGGAACCACAAAAGTCTCCTTACATTCCTCTTCTTTTTCCTTTCTGTATACGCGTATTGCTGAACGATGTTCATTTAGTCTGATTTTCTTTTTAATGCCGCTATTTTTAATGTTGCGATTGCTTCAGCAAAGTTAAGATATATACCTTAGTCAATGGAGGTCCATAGGTGTGTCCTCGTGCTTGAGAAAGAAGGTGTAGACCTTCAAAACTTCACACTCAAACATGCGGATCTCTCGCTTCATTGGCTATTTACTCCTCACAAGCGTACAGGATGGACTGAACTCTAAACTTTGGTGAATCGCCTCTATACAAGTCACGGACATCCTATCTTAAAGCATAAAAGCAAGTATAATGCTATCTTTTTACAATTCTCAATTACCATAAATACATAAATATAAGGAATGAATAGCGTCTGCACAATCTGTTTGTTTGGAAACTGTATATCTGACTGTATATCTGACAGTTAACCTTATGTAGTTGCCTTTTTCTTTTACATGAAAAGCAGTGAAACTCTAATGTAAAGTACTTTGTGTTCTTCTTCAGCCACAATAGCAAGCATACAATACAATAACCTTTATGACTGTTCACCTCATCATTCACAGCCATATATGTGAAGTTAATGACTTAATAGAAGAATGAGGCTGCCTGCTGCTCTGTGTATTGTGCACTGCATCTACAAGAAGTAGCAAAACAGGCAGTCAAAGACTTTGTACTAAGTATTAATTCTAGTACTTTAGCTACCGTATATAGGATATTCTTAGCTAGTATCCACAAGGACACTTCCTAGATGAAAGATAAAAAGGAAATTCAAAGCAATGTTGCTTCATGACATAAAATATTAGGGCTTTAATTAAGATGTTTATATAGTATTTATTATATAGGACATTTTCAAGACGTGACACATAATTGCCACTATGTATTGTAGATATACAGTATATGTAGTTTTTGATGTTAAGTTACAATATCTCACAAAAGTGGGTACACCCCTCACATATTTGTAAATATTGTATTATATTTTTTCATGGGACAACAGTGAAGATGTGACACTTTGATACAATGTATAGTAGTCAGTGTACAGTTTGTATAACAGTGTAAATTTGGTGTGCCCTCAAAATAACTTAACACAGAGCCAACAATATCTAAACTGCTGGCAACAAAATTGACTACACCCCTAAGTGAAATTGGACAAATTGTGCCAAATTTTCAATTTTCCCTCCATATTGTCATGTGACTCGTTGGTGTTACTAGGTCTCAGTTGTGAATGGGGAGCAGGTGTGTTAAATTTGGTGTTATCGTTCACAGACTCTCTCATACTAGTTACTGGAAGTTCAACACAGCATCTTATGGCAAATAACTCTCTGAGGATGTCAAAAAAAGAATTGGTACTCTACACAAATATGGCCTAGGCTATAAGAAAATTTCCAATACTCTGAAACTAAGCTGCAGCATGATGGCCAAAACCATTCAGTGGTTTAACAAGACAGATTCCACTAAGAACAGGTCTCATCATTGTCAACCACAGAAGTTGAGAGCACATGCTTAGTGTCATATTCACTGTCTTTTCCAGTGCCTTTTCAGAATAGATGTATGAGTGCTGCCAGCATTGCTGCAGTGGTTAAAGGGGAATGTCAGAGCTCAAACTATTCGGCATACACTGCATCCAATTAGTCTGCATGGCTGTCATCCCAGAAGGAAGCCTCTTTTAAAGATGATGCACAAGAAAGCATGCAAAGAGTTTGCTGCAGACAAGCAGACTAAGGACAAAGATTACTGGAACTATGTCAGTAGCCTGTTGAAACCAAGATAAACTTATTTGGTTTAGATGATGTCAAGCGTATGTGGTGGCAACCAGGTGAGAAGTACAAGGACAAGTGTATATTGCCTACAGTCAAGCATTGTGGTGGCAGTGTCATGGTTTGAGGCTGTATGATAGTGTTGAGCGATTACGTTGACTATCGTCATCGGGTCGATGGTCGATGACGGCAATAACCAATAAGATATTTGCTGGTCGATGATAGATTATCACCGATGACCATTAAAGTCTAAAGGAGAGCAACCACACCTTCATTCTTACACCCAAACAGGGCTGGAGAAGCTGGAATTAAAATCCACAACAGTCAAATGGATACGTGCTGCATCTTAGGCAACACACTTAGGTTATAAAAGTCACAGCAAAAAAGTCACCGACCCTTCACTATCCCTGTCTGGGACCCCAGCATGACCCTTAAACCTGCATCACCCACAAATTAAAAAGTGCCAGAAGGCAGTTTGATTTGAACCATCATTTTACTTGAACTGGACATTGAATATCCCTGTCCTGGAACGCAGCATGAGCCCAAACCTGCATGACCCCAGATTAAAAAGTGCCGGAAAAAGGAGTCTTTCAACCACCATTTTAGTTGAACTGGACATTGACTAGACCTGTCGTGTACCGCAGTATGACCATTAAACCTGTCTGACCCCCAAATTAAAAAGTGCCGGGAAAAGGAGTCTTTCAACCACCATTTTAGTTTAACTGGACATTGACTATATCTGTCCTGTACCGCACAATGACCATTAAACCTGTCTGACCCCCAAATTAAAAAGTGCCGGAAATAGGAGTCTTTGAACCACCATTTTAGTTGAACTTGACATTGACTATACCTGTCCTGGGGCATAGCATGAGCCCCAAACCTGCATGACCCCGATAATAATAAGTCCCGGAAAATGGAGTCGTCAAACCACCATTTTAGTTTCAATGGACGTGGACTCTCCCTGTTCTTGGCCACAGCATGAGCCCTAAACCTGCATGAAGTACAGATTAAAAAGTGCAAGAAAAAGGAGTCTTTGAACCACCATTTTAGTTTCACTGGACATTGACTATCCCTGTTCTTGGCCACAGCATGTGCCCCAAACTTGTGTGAGGGTAAAGAGGTTTGAATCAATATTGTGTTGTATATATAACTATGAAATCCCAAGCTTTTCTCCTTATAAGGCATTTCAGCTTGAGCAGAATCCATTTTGTGGGGAATGATGCAGCAATTATGAAGAAGCTAAGATGGCTGCGGCTCAGGATGTGACCACTTGTTATCTGTTTCCTCAAGATGTGACCTTCGGCTATTGTCTCCCTTTCCTGAAGTTTCGTTTTACTGGAAATTGACTGAGTTTTGGCTGATGCAATCCCAGAGAGACTTTGTACCCAGAGACAACGTGGACCAATGAAAATTTATTCAGAAGCTGCCTAAATATGGACATACGTCCGTTCCTCTCTCCTCTACTGCGTCTGCGCTTGCTTGATTACAGATCATACAAATATGTGTGTAAGGCATTGTCTTGTCAGAATTGCTTGGAACATGAATGAGATTTGATCCAGAACTCTTGTGTCTGACTCAGTTTCTATCGGCCGATACATGTTCCCCTGATCGTGATTTGGAATACCGGGACAAACGGGTGACCCCCAATGTTGGTAAACGACCCCCAACATTTTGGCGCCCAACGTGGGGCGTGGCCTGTGGATCCAGGACCCCCGAGGACCCGAATACTGCCAGGGGCGCTCGAGGACCGGAGGATATCAAATTGAGGACTGCACCTCTAAAGGGCACGGTATTGATACATCTAAGTGTATTTTTGACTACCGTTTGGCCATTGATGCCTCCCGTTTAGTAGATTGCTTGTGGTATCTTGGTCCGGGTGGTTACAATAAAGTGACTCGACCTATAAAACTTTGATCCGACCCGGCCACGTCCCGAATATGTCTGTGTGACTTCCGTAGTTAGATTGTCACTGTTTCTAGCACGAACCCCTTTGCCCGGTATGTTTGTGAAATATAGTGGAACCTTGACAGTCTCAAGGTTAATTGTTGAGTGGTAAGGGAGTCTCCGGTTATTTTAAGGACAAGATCTGTGTATTACTAGAATAATTCAGGTGGGTCCGGGTTGGAACTAATTCACTAGGGATTGTTCAGGGACATATATATGTATACATATATGTTATGACAAAGAACGGGATGGTACGGTCCACCACATTTGGCAACCAAGGGTGGGACTATTTTGGTTAAGTTAGGTTCTTTATTATTTTTGATAGAATCCTTGGTTGTGTGACAGGGATCCGGCACAGGCCGGTGGCCACGGCCTGTGTAGTCTTTGGCAGATTGGAGACTCCCCAAGCAAAGAACACCAAAAAGTTTTAATTTTTCAAAAAGAGCGGATAAGTTTTTGCCTGAAGAGGCAGAGACCTGTCAAGGAGATTGTTTGTAGAAAAGACGGGAAAAAGTATGTGAAAAATGCATTCAAATGTATAGAGTGTTGGATTGCGCAGAAGGGAAATTGCAGCCAACCGAATGGCAGGAAGTATGTAGAATCAAAGAGGGAAGTTATCATGAGCAAAGATGGTTGGGATGCACAGCCGCTCACCTCCGAGTGGCCAATGTTGCAAAAGAAGTGTTTTGTTGAAGTTGAAAGTGCTGGAGGGAAGGAAAAGGAGGAAAAACGGTATGGTTACATGAAATGTCCCGATGATAGTTGGGGTTCTAAGATGGCCGCTGTGCCTGCACCACCTCCCTATAATGGCGCCACGAGAGGCCCTGAGGGGTATGTGGAAATCAGAATCCTGATCGGCGAGTATTGTAAGGAGTTGCGAGCCCCTAGAGCGATCGCCCTCCGAAGGATGGCCCAAACGCACCAGATCCACCCCCAATACCGCCCCCGGCCCCCCCGAGGTATCCCCTGGTTACATCCCAGGGGCAGTATTATCAGGGACCTCCTGCTGCAACCCACCCAACCCGAGGTTCCCTGATGCCGCTCCCCCTCCCCCAACGCCACCCTCTCCACCCAGCCAGCCCGCCCCGGTACCGGTAATGACTATAGGAGGCGCGGAAGGCACCACCGAAGACACCCCACTTGGGCGCTTCCCTAAGTCCACCCCTAAAGCCCCAAGAACCCCAGAGGGAGAGTGGATGACCCGCAGTGCGGTGGTCTCACCCACGTTTGGTCAAGGGGGGTTTCGGGGAATAGGGATGGCCCCTCGAGCTCTGTACCCCCCTCCTGGGACCGAGTACAATCCGGAAAGGTGGGATCCCAAGCTCAGTTGCATGTTAAAGACCCAGCACGGTGGTCAAGTACTGTTCTCTCCTCTGGTCATGGAGACATCACCACTCACCGGGTGGGAGCCATAGTTAACCCCGCCAACCCTCAATTGTCACACCGAGGGGGTTTGGCGCAGATTATAATGGAAAAAGCTGGTTCAGAGGCTAACCAGGACTGTGAAAATTATCTGAAGGAAAAGGGCCAAGTGGAGACGGGATCTGCTATCCTGTCGAGCGCAGGAGATCTCCCTTGCACGTATATAATCCATGCTGTGGGACCGGTCTATAGTGGCAAAGATAATGACAATGAAACAACTCAGCTTACATCTGCTATTACTAATGCTTTGGATCTGGTTAATGACATAGATGAAGCCCTCATGACAAGCCGGTCCATCTCCCTCCCACTTATCTCCTCCGGTATCTTTATGTTTCCTACAAAATTATGCATTAGAGTCCACTTACGTGCAGTTTGAAATTCATCAACTATGCCGAAGGGTGCAATTTAGATGAGGTCAGGATAGTCTCCTCCTCGCCAGGGCACACGGCTGTCCTTGTGGCAGAAGGAAAGGCCCTCGAGATCTTCCCAGAACGTGAGGATCTAGACACGAGAGAGCAGCCCCCACCCCGACCGGTCCCAGAAGCACAGACCGGCGCACCTGGGCCGATCTCTGATGATGCGAGGCAGTCTCCTCCTGCTCAGCTGTATGTTGCATTCACACCCTAAACAGATAGATTTGCCTGTCTAGGCAAATTGGCCAGACCCCCATGAAAATTCCCCATGCAGTTTCTAGAAAGTTGTCACAAACCAGGCAAATCTATGGGGCTAATTGGAAAAGATTTGGAGACCCTGGTGTTTGTCATAACCGCTGATGATTAACTTCCCACAATCCAGAAGTTCTGAACCCCTTCTGGTCTTGATATTTTTCTTTGAGTCTGGATTGGGCCTTTTGTGATCAGCCTTAAAATCTGGGCACAAACTGCCTAAGTGACCAGGCCACCACACTCCAGGATGTGATCAGAACCTGGGACAGTGGATGTTTTTGCTGCCAGACAAAGTCAGCAGTATGAGGATGCTAGGAATTCTCCACTCATAATAAGATTCAAAATTGTTCCGCCTGTTAGTAAGGGCACTGATATATGGCCTAAGATGACTCAGGTCTGGTCTGCGGACAGCCAGAACTTTAGGGTCAGAACAAAGAAGCCCTGGCGGTGTAAAAGGTTCCAAAAGGTAGTTAATCAGGACAAGAAAAAGAAAGGGGAGAAGAAAACTGTCAAACCAATTATGGTTGAATATGCCCAAGCTCCTGAAAACTATCAGGCTTTGGTCCCCTACCGCCAACCTAGGACGCAGGGCCCCCGAGAACCGCCTATTTGCTGGAGGTGCAACCAGGTTGGCCATTTTAAGAGAGACTGCCGAGTCCGCCTTCCGGCACAATCTCAAGCTCAACAATACAGACATCCCTACCCAAGGGGAGGGCCCCAGAGGGAGGGGTCCCAATGAGGGTGTGGCCAGCTGGTGCCCGCCCTTGCAGCAGTGGGAAATCGAGAGGCCTGTGGGGTAGTGACTATACCTGTCGCAGGTCACCCCACTGATTTTCTGGTGGACACTGGTGCGGCCACCTCTGTAATAGCAGCAAAGAACCTACCTCCTGAGGTCCAGATCTCCTCTGATGTCCTAAATTGTATTGGGGTTGAGGGTCGCATACATAAGTCGCCCCTCACTGTACCAATTAATGCTTGGTCCTTTCCTGACTTGATGATCCTTTCCTTGTTCTGACACCCCCCCAAAGTTAATCTGTTGGGAGCAGATTTAAATTCAACTGATGCGGGCCAACATCCAATTCTCCTCAGAAGGTATGGAACTCAATTTACAGGACCCGGGATCGGAAGATGGAATTACTTACCGATGTGCACTAAGGGCCCTTCCTCTCCTGATGATGTCTTTAGCCAAGCCTTCTCCATCTTCGGATTCATCTGTATTTTCCAACCTCCCACCAGGACTTTGGTCACAGGGACCAGATGATGTCGGCCTCCTTCCTGTTCCACCAGTGCATGTGTACCTGAAGGAGGGAGCCTCCTACCCTAGACTCCCACAGTATCCCCTCAAAGCCGGTCAAGAAGATGGACTGAAGACTCAAATACAGTCTCTTTTGAACACAGGGGTACTAATCTCCTGCATCTCTCCTTGCAACACCCCTCTTTTTCCTGTGAAGAAGAAGTCCAAGAAAGGAGAACCACAGAGATACCGATTGGTGCAAGATCTTCGGGCTGTTAATGCAGCCACTATCCTGGAAACGCCGGTGGTCCCCAACCCGAACACTCTTCTCTCCCAGATGCCTCCCTCAGCTTCCTGCTTCACAGTTATTGATCTGGCTAATGCGTTCTTCAGCGTCCCTCTTCATGAAGACTGTCAATATTTGTTTGCTTTTACCTTCCAGGGGTCCCAATTCACCTGGACCCGTACACCCCAAGGGGCCCAGAACAGCCCGAACCAGTTTACTCAGGCAATGAAGGTTTCTCTGCAGCCATGGATAGCTGGCAACCCTGAAGTAACCCTTCTTCAGTATGTTGACGACCTTCTCCTTGGAGGAAGCCCTGATGATATGGAAGGAAAATCTCTATCCCTACTGCAGCATCTGGCTGCTCTCAACTGCAAGGTCTCCAAGGACAAGCTCCAGTGGTGCCGAACAAGAGTTGTGTTTCTAGGTCACTGCATATCCCAAGGAACCAGACACCTTACAGATGAACGTGTGCAAGCCATCACATCCCTTCCTTATCCAGAAAACTCAAGACAACTACAAAGTTTCCTAGGCCTCATCACTTACTGTAGGCAATGGTTACCGGATGCATCCAGAAATATGCAGCCTTTATATGATTGCCTGAAAACTGGGGGACCTGGCTTTCATCAAGCACCCAACCCTTATGTTTATGAGCAACAACAGGACTGTTTCCATGCCCTGCAGACTGCGATATCAACTGCCCCAGCTCTTGGATTACCAGACTACAATCAACCTTTCAACCTATTTGTTTCAGAAACAGAGGGTCATGCCTCTGGAGTCCTCACCCAGACACATGGGGGCCGCCAACGCCCCCTAGGGTACTATTCTGCTCGATTGGACCCGGTGGCCAGGACCGCTCCTGCCTGCCTCAAGGCTGTCCATGCAGCACAAATCCTCTTGGACAAAACTGCAGATATAGTCCTGGGACATGATGTGATCATCCAAGCACCCCATGATCTGGCCGCAGTGCTGCAACAGACTCTCCCGAGGCACATGACTCATCAACGTCACCTGCGCTTGCAGTGTTCACTCCTGTTGCCATCTAATATCTCCTTCAAGCGTTGCACGGTTCTGAATCCAGCCACTCTTCTTCCACTACACAGGGGGGAGGAGAGAAGAGAGCTAAAGGAAGTGGAATACAATCCGGATGAGGATTACCATGACTGTCTAACCGCCTTACAAGAACAGACTGCAGCCCCATTCACAGTGGTGACTGAGGAGATCCCTCATGCAGACCTTGATCTCTGGACTGATGGATCAAGATATGCTACTGAAGATGGGACTTTTCATACAGGATTTGCAATAACCACAGAAATTAAAACCTCATGGGAAAAGC
>JAODAL010015392.1:0-84048 GCA_025379985.1 Phyllomedusa bahiana | reverse complement strand
ACAGGGGAAAGTATAATTTGGGGTCTGACAGGGGGTTATAAATAGCTTTAAGGTAATATAGAATGTCCAGAATGTAGAACCGTCTTCTCAGGTCCATACATCAGGCACAGTCTAGGCCAATATGACAACTCAAGGGCCAGGCACCCCTTTAACTTGGGCGGCTGTTTCAAATTTCTGCCCCCAAGCTTTGGCATCAAAGATTCATAAATTGGCTTCTATGAATGTGGTGACACCCCTAGAAACCCTAACTATGGACTTTAAAAAGTGTCTTTGGCGATTAAAAAGGGGATTTTCGTGCCAAAGTTTGGAGTGCCCCTGTTTATACTTTTCTTTGGGGCTCAAAGTACAAAAAAAACACGGGCCACCCCTGTTCATAATGTCCCCCATAAAGTATTATAGTCCTTACCACAGAACTGGGCAAACCAGTCCACTGTACTAGCCGCCAATTGTAGTATATCTCCTTGAAAAGTCCCCTAGGGAGAATGCCTCTGACTTTTTCTGTTGAGGTTTGGGACACAAAAAGTACAATAAAACGGCTCCTATAAGTTTTTAAAATAATTAAAAACTACATTTAAAAAATTAAGAAAACACTTTTTAAATTAATTTTTTTTCCCCTATTTTTTTCCAAAAGGGGGATACAGGGTTGAAAGCAACATTCTTCCATTTTACTCGAAAAAAAAATTTTTTAGAAATGGATTCAGCAAAACATCTCAAAAAATCGGACTGGATGTCTACCATGGTTGCATCCCTCTTTTTTTACAACACCTGAAGTATCGGGGAAAAGGGGGGGGAAAACCCAAATTTCTGGAGTTTTATTAGGGAACCATGTCCTATTTTTGTCTGATTAGGGGTTCCCAAATGCTCAACAGTAGTGATGAGCGATTAGTTACTATCGTCACGGGTCGATTCGATTCGCAATTATCAAAAACATTTTGATAGTCGATTTAAAATATGCCGTGACCATTAAATTAGGAGAGGAACAAAACCTTTATTCTTACACCCAAACAGGCTGGGAGAAGTGGGAATTAATATCCACAACAGTCAAATGGATTTGTGCTACATTTTTTAGGCAACACACTTGGGGTTTTAAAAGCCACACAAAAAAAGACACAGACCATTTACTATCCCTGTCTTTACCACAGCATGACCTTAAAACCTGCATGCCCCCAAATTAAAAAAATGCCAGAGCAGTTTTGATTTGAACCCTCATTTTTTCTTGAAAGGCATTGAATATCCCTGTCCTTTAACGCACATAGCCCCAAACCTCATGACCCTAGATTAAAAAGTGCCGGAAAAAGGGGTCTTTCAACCCCCCATTTTTTGTAGAATGGGCATTGCTTACCCTTCCCGGGCCACGCATGAGCCCCAAACCTGCATGACCCCCAATTAAAAAATGCCGAAAAAAGGGGTCTTTGAACCACCAATTTAGTTTTAAACTGGACATAGCTTAAACCGTTCGAACCCCATATGACATTAAACCTGTCTGAAAAACCAAGATTTAAAAAAGGGCCGGAAAAAGGGTCTTTCAACCACCCTTTTTAGTGAACTGGGCATTGACAAATCTGTCCTGATTAACCTACATCTTTCAAATCTCCTGTACCTCCCTTGTCAATTTCAAGGAATATTTGTATCAGCTATTTTTGCATGCCAGTTTTTTAGTTTTAATTCTAAAAAAACATTTTTAAAAAGGGTGGAATCCCCCACATCTTTGTCTTCTTTTTTAAATGTTTAAATGGGGTTTTTCTCACTACAGGTTTCTAGCTTGTTTTAAAAATCTTGCAAAACAATCATTTTGCAATATGTTCCCCTTAACAGTAACCTACCTATTCCTGTTTCTACACCCATGACCCCTTTAGCCATTTTGACAATTGGGGAAAACAAAGTTGTTTGAAAAAACATTTTTTTTTATAATAGGGGCCTGGATTTCTGCATTTTAAAGCAGCATGCCCAAAAAATTTAAAAAAGACTTTTCAGCCATTTAAAAATTGTGAGGGGAAATGCCCCTAGAAACCACATTTCTGTTCCCAAAAACCATGATTCTACGTATCTCACAGCAAAACCCCAAAAAAAAAGACCCCCAAAAAATTTAAAAAAAAGAACTTTCCCTTTTTAGGCCCAGCCCCGTTTTTAAAAAAATTTTGTTTTTAAAAAGGGGGAGAAATGCCACATTTCTGTTCCAAAAAAACCATTTATAAGCGTATCTCACAGCACCATGACCCCAAAACCATTTCAATGCGAAAATTCAAAGATAAATGAGTAAGGAATACAGTTTTGTCATGAAACCTTGTGTCTTTTACAGTCTCCTCACACCCAAAACCAGCAAAATGAACTTTTGGGAACTGAGAATAAAAATTGCAGTAAGAATTTATCATTTTAAAAAACATTTTTCAAGGGGACCATTTCTTTTTGAAGAGGAATGTAAGTAGACTGGCAACTAATCGGTGACCTCGGCAATTGGGGCCACAACATCATCAGCGATCCATGCCTGATTCATCTTGATGAAAGTTAAACGATCCACATTATTCACCATGCTCAGTATTGCTGTCTATCTTGCAGCCATCTACCTCCTGGCTTACCACCCAGTTATTGCCCCAGAGAATCTTATCCACATCAGCGCCTTGCTCCTTCCCTCACCCATGTGTTCTTTCACACACTCTCCTTTCCCTTTTCAAATACCACAAACCCCTGCTCACATATTGCTGCACAAAACGCCGCTCATACTCATCACTAAACCCATTGCTGGCATCTTTTCTTTCTCCTGCTTCTTGCTGCGGGTTTGACATTTCTCCAAACCCCCGGCCCACCTCCATTACTGTCATCCCACCTCCTCCCCATAGAAAACCCTGCAAAACCTAATTGATATTCGCTGTACATCTTTTCCAGTCCCTTTGGGATTGTGCTCTGTGGACGCCCGATCCGTTTTTGCAACAAACCATTGCTGTTCAGGGACCTGTTTCTCTCCAATCCCCCTCAACCTTTGCTAGCCCTCACAGAAACATGGCTCCACCCAAATCTGACACCGCCTTCCCTTGCCGCTCTCCCCTATGGCGGCCTACTATTCACCACACCCTCAGACCTGAGAAAAGGGGTGGAGGATTTGGCATACTTCTCTCCCCACACTGCACTTACAGGTCCTTCCTCCTGCACCTCACTCACTTTCCCCTCCTTGAGGTCCACACCCTCAAAACTCTTTCAGGCCATTTTCCCTCCGAGTCGCGGTTGTTGTCACCTCCGCTCACCCCGCCAGTTTCTGGATCATTTTGCTGCCTGGCTTCCCTCACTTCCTCTCAAACTGAAATACCCATCTCATCAGGGTGGACTTTAAAAATCCCTATTGATAAACCCCATGTCTCCCTCTGCCTCTCAGATCCTTACACTAACCTCTTCTCTTGGCCTCTCGCAGTTTACTAACTTCCCCACCACAAGGATGGGAACTCCTGGATCGGGTTTTTCTGAAACCCGTTCCTCAATCTCTAACTTTAATAATTCTCTTCACTCTCTTGATCACAATCTTATTTCCTTCACTATTACGAATTCTCACCCATCTCTGGACCCCACCTGCCCGTCTCCCGTTCAGATAATTTATCCGCTCCATGAAGCTCAGGAAATTCACAGACACCATACAGTCCTCACTGCCCCCAATCTCCTCCTCTCCTGCCCTGACCTGCGTCCAAACAATATAATGAAACTCTTTCCACCACCCTGGACACATTTGGCCCGTCACACACCGCACCACCAGAGTCAGGACACCCACAGCCATGGCACACCGCTCAGACTCCCATCTGCAGCGATGTTCCAGATGTGCGGAGCGTCTGTGGAGGAAGTCGAAGCTACCTGCAGACTTTCTCCACTACAAATTTATGCTCAGGACTTATCAAACTGCCCTTCACAGCGCCAAACAAAAATATTTCACCTCCCTCATCGCAACCTAACACAACAACCCAAAACGCCTCTTTGACACCATCCACTCCCTTCTTAGGCCTAAAGCTCACCCCCCGGGTTTCTCTGAACCTCTGTGCTTAAGACCTGGCCACTCACTTCAAAGAAAAAATTGACAAAACCCGGGCCCAAAACATTCATCTCACACCCCAAGCACACCCATCTGGTGCCTCCCCGCACATCCCCCAGCCTACTCTCAGCTCTTGACCCGACGACAAAGAAGAAGTGTCCCAGGCTTCTGCTGTCTGCGCCCCCCACCCCCTTTCTCTAGTGACCCCATTCCCATCCCACTTGTCCAGTCTATTTCTCCAGTATCACCCTCTCACATAACTGAAATCTGTAACCCTCTCTCCTCTCTGGGATCTTCCCATCTTCCTTTAAACAATGCTATTTCTAACCCCCTTACTGAAAAAGCCCACTCTGGACCCCCTCCTGTGCTGATAACTACCCACCAGTCTCTAACCTGCCCTTCATCTCCAAACTCCTGGAACGCTTGGGCTACCCCTCGCCTAATCCGCTATCTCTCCGCTAACTCTCTTCTTGACCCTCTGCAATCAGGTTTCCGCACCCTACACTCCAGGAAAAATGCTCTAACTAAAAGTCTGCAATGATCTCCTTAACAGCAAAATCGCGGGTAACTACTCATTGTTGCTTCTTCCCGGATCTCTCTGCAGCGTTTGACACTGTTGATCACCAACTTCTCCTCAGCATGCTCAGCACCATTGGCCCCAGGGACACCCCTCTCTCTTGTTTCTCATCTTACCTTTCTAACCTCTCCTTCACTGTCTCATTTGCAGGTTCTACCTCTCCTCTTCCTCTTGCTGTCGGGTTTCCTCAGGGATTTCCGTTCTTGGTCCTTCCCCCTCTTCTCAATCTATACAGCCCCCTTGGACAAACCATCAGCAGATTTGGCTTCCAATACCATCTCTACGCTGATGACACCCCCAATTATTTCACCTCCTCCCGAGACATCACTCCTGCTCTGCTACAAACATCAGGACTGCTGTCTGCTGTTCTCTGAACATCATGTCCTCCCTGTATCTTAAACTAAACCTCACTAAAACTGAACTTCTAGTCATCCCACCATCTACTAACAGACTTACCCTGCCCTTCTGTCTCAGTGTGTGGCAAACCACCATAACTCCTAGGCAGCAGCCCGCTGTTTTTGGGTTATTACTAGATTCCGATCTGTCTTTCGTCCCATATATCCAATCCTTGCCCGCTCCTGTCACCTGCACCTCAAGAAAAATCTCCAGAAACCGTCCTTTTCTCTCTGTGGAAACAACTCAAACTCTCAAGTTGCTCTTAAATTCATTTTCGTCTCGACTACTGTAACTCCTTGCTTATCGGTCTCCCTCTGTGCAAATCTCCCCTCTCCAGTCTGTCCTGAATGCAGCAGCCAGGCTTGCTTTCTTTCCAGCCGCTATACTGATGCCTCTACCCTGTGTTCCAGTCACTGCACTGGTTGCCTATCCAGTACAGGATACAACATAAACTCATCACTCTCACTCATAAAGCTCTCACAACGCTGCTCCTCCCTACATCTCCTCCCTCATCTCTGTCTACCACCCTACCCGC
Organism: Phyllomedusa bahiana; assembly: GCA_025379985.1. Classification (NCBI taxonomy): domain Eukaryota; kingdom Metazoa; phylum Chordata; class Amphibia; order Anura; family Hylidae; genus Phyllomedusa; species Phyllomedusa bahiana. The sequence goes on along the minus strand of JAODAL010015392.1, from coordinate 78,531 downwards.
TCTCTCCGCTCTGTGATGATATCAGGTTACACTCATATCATTCCCGAACCTCCTTTCCCATCTCCAAGACTTCACACGTGCGGCACCAGTTCTCTGGAACATGCTACCGCGGGCGATCAGGGCACAGTCAGAACTCTAATTTGCTTTAAAAGGGCCCTGAGAATACATCTTCTCACTCTGGCCTACCAGAATCCCTAATGCTAACACCACCCCTCCCCCCACACTCCTAGCGCATCATCTCATTTTCGGCACTTAACTGTATATTGATGTTAAAATAGAGGGTGGAGGTTTATCCGAATTCTATGTAAAACAACCCCATATTTATGTCACATGGCTGGACCATTGTAAATCTAGCACTTCTTGCCCTTCGTCTCTTTCCCGTACACCCCAATAGATTGTAAGCTCTTGCGAGCAGGGCCTTACACCTTGTGGGCTCATCTGTAAAGTACTTTTTATGTGTAATGTCTGTACGTTTACCCTCCAAATTGTAAAGTGCTTCCGGAATTTGTTGGCGCTATATAATAAATGTGGATTAATATTATATTATCTGTGGAACACGGAGGGGATGCGTTCTGTCTGTATGACTCCTCAGCTGTTGTTGAAAGGTCCGCTCAGATATGACGCTGGATGTTGGGCCAGGGACAACTCCTCTATGGCGTGGGCGAGCGAGCTCGGGCCATTCATCCAATTTTGGATACCAGAAGTCGAGTGGGTCTGGTAAAACATCCAATAAAACATCTCGTGTGTTGTGAGACGCTGATAGTCATGCAACCATGTATCTTAGGTGGTCTATGATGTGTTGATGTGTTGCCCTGCATTACTTGCATTGGTTGAGATGGTAAAGTAATAGAGTTGCCACGAAGGCTCACCCAGGACTTCTGCCACCTTCGCTGCTATCTGCCGCTACGGCTACTTCGGCACTCTACTGACTGTCACATTGCTGACGTTGTTCCACTACGTGACATTTGAAGATCGTGAAAGCAGATCGAAACAGAATTGTCTCCAGTGGATCAATCTAGACAAGGTCTCCAATTTCCTGCATTTTACTCTCTATTTGGGTGGGGTGGAAGGAAATATGTGTGAGTTTTGTTTTGGTACCGGGGGATCCAGGCTGCAGGTGGCCACCCAGTAAATGTTGTTTCACTTTTTGATGACCTTAATGACGAGGATCATGTTGGAAGGAAATGGAGCTTCTACAGCACTATGTGACGAGATGGACGCCTTGATATTCCTAGGCCTCTGGGTCAGGGGCACTAGCAACCTTATCTTCCTCTGTTTTCCTCCTCCGCCTCAATAATTCGCGGCCAAACCTCTTTCCTCAAGGCAAGGGAAGTCGAGTAACGTCGGTGTCCAGGAATACTCCAGCCACCTCCTCCGGCACAGCTTCAACACTGCCCTGACTTGCTCAGATGAATGCACCTGATGAGCTATGTTGCGCGCTTTGCACTAGACTCTGGACCTCGAACCACTGCTAATGACGACCATATAAAATTGTTGAAACTGTCGCGGGCATTGTGGATTCGATGGAGAGAAAAGCTCCGTGTCCGCCACTCTGGTGTCCGTCTCCTCCTCCAGTCGCTTGGCAGACCTGATGTTTTCTAGAGTGCTCAAATACGATCGTTCCAGAACTAAGATCACCACAATGGTCATGCTGACAGAGCATTCGTTCCGCGCCTGACTTTTTGTGGCTTCTTTCAAAACTGGCAAGGATGGTGGAAGAGCTCTTTCTATGCCTCCACTTCTCGCGGTGGACTCAACATTCCCCGAGGTACGCACCGCTTGCTTGTCAGGCCATTGTGTTTTATTCGGTACTCGCGTTAATGGCATTGTACTGCTGCCCTCATTACGTCATGGAGCAAGTGGAGGGTGGAATTCCAGCGTGTGGCAATGATCAACAACTGTGACGGTTGATGGGTGGAGGCGAGCTGAAAGTGCAATGCAGCAGGCGGACGAAGCAGGGATAGCGAACGGCGGAAGTTGCGAACTCAGACTCGAGCCTTCCTCAGCAGGCAGTCTCGCTGACCCAGGTTAGCACTTTAGTATTTCATGGACGAACAAGGTTTCATGACATGTGCAGGCAAGGGGATGGGCTCCAGCCCTACCGATCTGTAAGGGCGGCCAGCAGTTTTAGACTTCTATCGCCAAACCACCATGCTGGCACAAGTTATTGTCACCCAGCCAGCGCTCGGTCTCGTGCTGCGGAGAGACGTCCTCAGCTCCTGACCTGTGGATGGTCTGGGTCTCATATTCCACAAGACAGATTAATTTTCAAACGGCCTAGGTTTCTATGGGCCCGTGATGCCTCCCAGAGGGACCTTTGGGCGGAAAGAAACCCTTGCATACCATCCCTGCGGTTTTGCTAAAAGTGTGCGCCTGAGCCTGAGAAGCCACAGTCACCACCAGAGACATCAGCACCAGCTCACCCAGTTGAGCTGTCACAGAGATATAGCGGCCTTGGCCGTGCTTACTAGTTCATGTGATGGGGTTCAGATGGACTTTTCTGGACACAGATGTAGACAACGCGCTTGAAAACTTTTTAGAATGACACCGTGGTTCGGCCAGGGCAAGACGGACTGCTTTTCTGGCATAAGAAAATGCCTGTCGGATTGGTATTGGGCAGCGCAAGGTGCCATTGTATTGGCGGAACCCATCTGTGTCCACCCAGCCGGAAAGGCAACATTTCAAGGCCAAAGGCTGGCCAATGCCGACATTCAGGCTTTTGGCTTTGGGATGGTTTGGGTTTAAAGTGTTTTCTCTCGTTCACCAAACCTGGAAGACAGAAGGCTGGTGCTAGACTGCGCTGTACGGCGTGCAGGTCATCAAACTGGTGGAAGGAGGAAGGTGGTAGGATGGGTTCTGGTGGTTGTTGGTGGTATCGGGCCGATGGTTGAGGCTGAAGCGGAGGCTGAATCCCTTGATATGACTCTGAGAGAACATGGGCAGCTGAGGAGAACGCTTGGTGTGGCGGCTGGAGGAGGAGACGGAGGACAGAGGGTGTTTGTGTGACAAGTGGTTGGAGCCTCGGCTTCGGTAGTGTGCTCCATTTTTGGCCAAGTGTTACCCGCTCATTTCAACTATGGCTTCGTGCAGTGACTAGGACTGTTGGTGGTGGTTAAACTAAGATTCTTGCCTCTAATGATGCGTTTCCGGCAAGGCGGCAATATGACATCGCTGGGCTGGTGTTGAATCAGTGGCTTGTCAACTAGAAGGCAAGGCTAGAGAGAAGGTCCTGGGGGGGGGGGGGGGGGGAAAAAAAACCACCTTTTTGATGGCGATAAGGCGGGAGCGGGGTTTCTCGTGGACCGTGGCGGCGGAATCATCATCAGACGGGGACCTTTCTGTCTCGACAGCCCTCTCCTGTTTTTGAGGAGGGACCGTAATTGACACTACCCAAGCGTCTTCCTCTCGCTTCAGTTGAGTGATAGCGCTCAAGCAAATTACTGGCGGAATAAGATGACCATGATGAGATCGCTACAAGTTCGTCGTCATTCATCTCAACACTAGGAGACTGGTCGGCCCTGACATTCTGCGATCCAGGAGCTGCGGCGTCTATCAAATAAGCCAGAGGCACTGCCCGATCTCCGCCCGGGATTTTTGCCGATTTGACGGCTTCATTCTCCTCCTCTGATGGCATCAGTAGCTGGGCATCAGGAGACAGACAAAAATCTATTCTCGCTCTTGGGCCTCTTGATTTTGGAAATGCCTTCTCCAACCGCATTTTGTTCATCAATGAGGTTTACTTCTTTCAGAAAATGGTTATCCACAGTGGTGGGTATCATGAGGTTGACAATTTGCTGCATTTCGCTTCATTGTTTGGACGATGCTGATGATGCTGATGATGACATTTGTCGGCCTCGTGACTGGTTGGTATAGGCGAGAGGGGGTAAGACTGGCTGGATGCAGGTTGCATTAACCAACTGATAAGAACAGATATTGGCGACGATGTCTCGGTACTGAGATTCAGACTGGGCCTGATCCTCCCATCGATGGATACGACCTGACGGTCCTGCAACGTAATCGATCCGCTGGCATGCGTTGTTGATCGCCAAGCACTGAAGGACGCACCTTCTCTCGTACCTCCTACCTCATGTCCTACCCCCACCTCTTTGCTGTTACCACATGCATTTCGCTCCTTATTCAGAAAGATATAATTTTTTAAATGGTATGGAAGAGTTTTTGACTAGTCTCCTTATGAAAGACGGCAAATCACAGGCTATTTAAATCCCTCTAATTTCTTATCAGCCAACTAGTTAGGAAACTGAAGTGTTTCTTGGAATACTGTGAAAATGCGGTCTGGTGAAGAAGCAGACAAATCAATCGAAGTGTTCTTCACTTTCAGTCCAGGGATTTTCATAAATATGCCAGTAGGATAGGAATTGATAGTTTTCAACACAAAATATCATACAAGTGCGCTATCTCTGCGCTCAAACTGAGGATTTCACCGCGAGCGCAATAAAAACTATTCAAGCAAGTTACTACGGATGAGTAATTGGGTTTTTTTTTTGCAGCAATGACCAAACAGAGAGAACAGTTATCCTAGAGAATTTTATTCTTGCGAGAATGTCTGGTACAGGGTGGCTATTGAAAAAATTAGGGCCGAAACATGAAATAAAGCTATTTAAATAATTTTACGGTTATCAAACGGTGTTTTTTTTGCACCTATAATTTACTTCCTGCCAGGTTGCGACAAAATTGCTGTATTCAATTTAAGTGCAAGGTGGCTCTATGAACTAAAATGGCGCACCCAAAAGTGAAAAAAAATACACCTTATTTGAAATGTAATCGGATATTGAAAGCCGTTTTTTTGCATCTATTAAATAGACTCCTGCGGTGCGACTACAAAATTGCTGTATTCGCATATTCTATTTAAGTGCAAGGTTGGGGTCTGATGAACAAGAACCTGGCGCCAACCTCATGCACACATAAGATGAAAAAAAACACCTATTCTGAAATGTTATAAGGCATAATAAAGAAGCGTTTTTTTGTTGCAAACTTATTCAATACACCTGCGGTGACTACAAAATTGCTGTATTTCAAATTTTAAGCTGCATAAGGTGTCAAGTGTGGCTCTATGAACAACTGAGGCCGCACCAAAGTGAAAAAAACTCCTATTTTCAATGTTTAAAAGGATAATAAAAGGAATTTTTTGATCCTGTAAAAAATAAACCTTGTGGTGGGAACTACTCAATATTGCTGTATTCAAAATTTAATTGCAAGGTGGCTCTTATGAGATCAAAACTGGGCCGCACCAAAGTGAAAAAAACACCTAGTTGAATGTAAAAACGATAATATATAAATGGAGTTTTTGCACCTATAAATACACCTGCGAGTGACTACAAAATTGCTGTATTCAATTTAAGTGCCTAGTGGCTCTATGAACAAAACTGGCCGCCACTCAAAAGTGAAAAAGAACACCTATTGCTGAAAATGTATAGGATAATAATAAGGGTATTTTGCAACTATATAATACACATGCGGTGAAGACAAAGATTGTGTTGTATTCAAATTTAAGTGCAAGGTGAGGGATCTCATGAACGCAAACGGGGACGCACCATAAGTGAAAAAAAAACACTCTAGTTGGAAATTGTAAACATTTTTTTTTCACAATTGCCCCACTTGGAATTTTTTTGCGGTTTTCCGCCAGTATACTTCTATTTGTATAGTGAATAACACCATTAGAAAGTACATCTTGTCCCGCAAAATAAAAGCCCTCATGTGTCTATGTAGGTGGAAAAATAAAAAAGTTATGGCTTTCAGAAGGCGAGGAGGGAAAAACGAACGTGTCACCAAAAAAAACCGCCTGGTCCTTAAGGGGTTAAAGAGCCTGTCTGTCTGTCTGTCTGTCTGTCTGTGTTCACCCGCAGTACAGCGAAAGATGCTCCTTTAAAATTCTCAGCCTTAGTAACTAAAAACTGAAAATCTCTAATCTACCTAAGTTCTAATGTTCACAGCTAAAAGCATAGTTGTCTGTGTGAACAAATAGAACAGTTTCGCTGAGCTGTTTTGAGAGAGACCGAGCACACGTCCTGCTCTTATGATACACAGACAAACACTATGGCTAAACAGGAAGGGCTGTTCTATGTAAAACGAGGTCATGTGATTTTTCTAGCCAATAAACAACCATCCCACTCATGACGTCGCACACCCAGCTCACCCTGCTCTATTCTCTAAGCTGATTTGCTGCCCGCCAAAATGACAGGAAGCGCTGAAAATGGCGCGATATTAATAGATTATGCACAGATTTTAACCTAAATTATCGCGTGATCGAAAAAATCCGATCAACATAAAAACCGTGCCGATTTCAACTTTGTCGAAAATAATCGCTCAACACTACTCAACAGTCCTGGGTCTTCTTTGTCACAATTTTTGTTTGGTAAAATGTTTGTGACATATGCTTTCTATTGGTGAAAGGTTTGGACTGCAGGCAGTTTGGTTGAGCACCCAAACTCTTCTTCTGTGAAGCCATGCTGTTGTGATGGATGTAGTATGTGTGTTTGCATTGTCTTGCGGAAATATGCAAGTTTTTTCTTTTTAACAGTATCTTTATTAAAAATTACATTTTATGACAATTTTTCTCTTTCATTTTGGTTTATACTTGGCTAATCAAGAGGTTGTATGGAGCCACTAATTCTGACAGGGTGGTTTAGAGATTTTTTGGGGGAAATATGCAAGGCCTTTCTCAGAAAGAAATGTTGTCTGAGTAGGAACATATGTTGTTCTAAAAGTTCTTTATACCGCTCAGAAGCAATCTGGATGGTCCCTCTGCTCTTGAGCTTGCCAGGCACCGTGCCTATGGTTTTTATAAAGAATTTAAAATTTTGTTTCATCTGATCATAGAACGGTTTTCCCTTTTGCCTCAGTATATTTTAAATCAGCTTTGAGCCCACGAGCTATAATCACAATGTTATCCTCAGTTACCTAATGACCTTTAATTTTTTATGTTATTTTCAGAACTTTGATGAGGAAGCACCTATCACAGATAAAAAAAAATTTACAACTATAGAAAAAACCAAAACTTGTATTTTCCATTGTAGTTGTTTATAGGGACAAGTTTAGAATTATTCTATTGGCCTGTGGAGATGGCAGTGTTAAAACTTGAAATAGGAAACTTATAACCCACATTCTTTTGTTTTCTATTTTACAGAGAGTCAAATAGTCGTTACTTTCTATTGTGTTGTGTGCAATGAGGGAATTTGTTAGCCGTATATGGCTTTGAAGAAGGACTGAGTGAAGAAAATTGTAGGCATTAGCTGATCCTTTGGAGTTTATGAGTCACAAACACGTATACAGGCAGAATAAAACATGATACGTCAAGGACGGGTGTTCCAAACAAGGCTTATACTCTATTTGTTCTGTCTTTTATTGCATGCTTGAAAGAGTTTCACTGCTTCTCTATGTCTTTGTATTAAATACAAGACAAAAAAGCACTGACAAAGAATAAAACTAACCTCTCGGTCACATACTGTTGTCTCATTAGGAGGATAAAGAATTCCCAGTTTATCACCAATACCTAGAATTAAACGTTCAGAGTCTGATGACCTTTTTAAAGTTTTATTTAACCTAACATGTATAGCAGATAGAAGACATAGCCAGTAATTGTTTCTATTATTTAAATACCAGCCATACTTGACAGCTTTTAATAGAAAATTTACTTCTATTTTATTTCACTGGCGGCTTCTAAAGTAGAAGTGGAGAAAAAAATCAGCTAGCTCTTGAGTTAGACAAATTTGCTTACATATTATATTTTGCATATTATTTTTTGCCTTCTAAAGGTTTCACTAAGGATCATGTCACCATACTATTAGGGCTACTTACCTTCTTTTTTTGTGCATTTTTTTTCTGGCCAATGTTGCTAAAAGTGGTGGACAGAAAAAATTTTGATAGACAAAGTGGAAAAAAAAAGGTTGTTTTATACAGAATGTAAATCATGAGTAGCTCAGATAAAGATATGCACAAATAGGTGACAACATTATATCATTTAAATTTTTTTCTTTTTGCTATCCATAGTAAACATTAAAATACTGTTCCACGTTAGCCACTAAAAAAATTTGCAATCAGCCAGGCTGACATATCTTGTTCTCTTTAGCTGGCTTGTCAGCTTTGCTGTTTAGACTTAGAATGAGCAAAATAATCTTATGTTTGTTAATAGGTAAGATATTTAAAGGAAAACTGAAGCTAGAAATGAATGCTAAAAGTATACAGGAGATAATCGCCCCTCTACAGTCAGACGGGTAGCAATCTTGCAGAGAACATCAGTTTTACTTCCCACTAAATTAAATGTTCATTAGAAAATAATAAATTATAATAAATATAATGATAAAATTGACGCTAATTTTTACTATAAAAATGTAATAGTTAAACAATTATTTACAGTTATTTTATTATCTATATCATTCAGGCTGTGAACTCCATTAAAAAATAAATGAAATGTTGAATAGTAGGAGTTAATGGTTACAGTTCTCTGATAAGGTGCAAAAGCTTAAAAGGGTTGTCTGATCCTGCAAAATTGGATCTGAAACCAGCTCGCATCTTGCTACGAGCCGACCTAAAAACAGGGATCTGAATATAGCTGAGCACTCTAGCTCCCATATAAATCAATCAGTCCTCATAGTGACCTAAGAACTGGCCTCAGACACAATATTTGGGGATGGGACAACCTTTTTTAATGGATATGTTACTGCTTAAACCTTTCTATAAACGCAGTAGGCTTCCTGTCCTGCCAATTATTCTGTTGTTCTCTGGCAGGTCCCATCTTGTAGGCCTCAGGCCTACAGAAGGCTGTGGCCTATAAGAGTAGGCGGTTCAGGTGGCACAGTATAGTGATGTGTTGCTGCCTGCACCACTTACCCTAGTGCATGGCACAGAGCAGGCAACTTCATTCATTTTTTTATCATAAAGAAGGATCTAGAGGGGGACTCCCTACCTAATGGGGAGAACTATATACCTATTTACCTAATAGGGGCCTCTCTCTCTCTCTCTCTCTCTCTCTCTCTCTCTATTTTATATATATATATATATATATAATATATATATATATATATATATATATATATATATATATATATATTAACCTAACTAATTGGTTCCTATATAATTGCCTACCTAATGGGGCGCCTAGATATTTACCTACCTAATGGGGGGCCTATATACCTTCCTAATCTGGGGCTATATACCTATCCAACAGGGGAAAACCTACTTATTGAGGGGGCCTACCTGCCTTATTGGGGTCTACCTACCTAAAAGGGGGTCTAGCTATCTGCCTGTCTAATTTGGGGATATACCTACACAGTATATTTGGAATTTACTTACTTGGGGACACAAATGAAGACTAAAACTGGATGCACAAACAGGAGCCCCATAGACGTCTGGGGTACTTTTACTGTTTAATATAAACGGTTACTACTTGGGGCACAAATTACCATTTACGGTACTATGGATTGGGAGTTTATGTAGATGTGAGGAAAAGTTAGGGTGATGCTGTAAAAGAAGAGTCTAACATGTTTGTATGGAAAATTGTGCAGGGATGCTTCATTGCTGGGAGAAGTCGTCATGGTGGTCTGGACCAGATGGAGCAGAGAAATGAAAGAGAACAATTCCAGTCAGAGAAGACGTCACCTGTGAGTCACTGGATGGAACTACACTATATCACTTATTTGGTCTGCAGAGCACCTGTATACAACTATTTACCATGCTTATGGTTGCTGTATGGTGGTAATATTGGTCACAGTTTAATGGGTTTTATTCAGGATAGGTGGTATTATTTAGTCGGTGGTGATACGTGGTCATGATGTGGCGGTATTATCTATTTTTTGACTTTTATATTGGTAATACTGGTTTGGTCAGTAACAGTATAGTTAGAATATTTGCATAGTCTTGCATAGTGGTATTACATGATAACAGAATGACCAATATTACCAATATTATGTCTTATACATAGAATATATATATATATATATATATATATATATATATATATATATATATATATATATATGTAAAATATATATAATGGGACGGGGAGACATAGCTTTATAGACCTTTCATGTGCATCACCCACTGCCCTGTTGCTTCCGCTCACCTACAGAAAAGAATCTGCAGCGCTCTATCTTGATTACAATAGTCTGTATCAGTGAGATGCAAGACTGGGTAGAAGCATTATGCAGGTGGCAGAGGATGCTGGACCCCCAGAATCAACTCCACTGGTGGGCCATGGACACCCTAGTCTGACACTGCTCTGTCTGTAAACCAACTCCCACCAAAATCCCGTCCTGCAGCCTCTCTAATGCTTGGTAGGAGTCTTAACTGGGTATGGGGTCTCTTTGGCTTATTTCCTGGAGTGCCATCAAGGAGAAAACTGCAACACATCCACATTGAAGTGAAAAAAGGTTATGTTGGGATATGGCTGTGTGGGGAAAAAATGTGAGGAAGCAGATGCCCCCTCATTCAAAAGATTTTGGGGTACCCCACTATAGGACTGTAAGGGACTGTCAGGAACGCACATGGAGACACGGATGGAGTGAGGCCCTGACGCTGATCCCAACCTCTGTCCCTTTTGGGGTACCCGACTTCTTAATAGGTCGGCCCCAAAGTGAAGACTGGGATCTACTCTGAGCCAAGTGAGACACCAGATGAAAACGAACAAACACAGAACAAATAGGAGAGGTCAGACAGGCCGAGTCAGCAACGAATGGGCAGCGCAGTAAATAAACGGGAGACAAGAGAGTAACCAGGGTCCAAGCAAGAGTCAAAGAACTATGTAGGCTGTGATCAGTAGGTGATAGCATATGCTAATGAAATGTTGCCACTTACCATTGTGGAGAAACTCCCTTTAAAAGAGATAATCAAATATCTAAATGTCGTGTATCTTTGAATAAATTACTCTTGGGGACATTTATAAAACAAGCACAAAGGAAAGCAAGTAATCATACCGATGTTATTTCAGAAATAGCCTATGTTGTCTAACATTTAGTAGTTGCAGAGTTGTTCTTATATGTGCTCTGTGGGGTTCGTCTCTTGGGACACTCACAGCTATGCGGTGGAAAGTATAGCCGACCCGTGTGGAGAAGGGGTGGGTTGCTGTACTTGTAATGATCGTAATCTGCTTGTATGAAGTATTCCTTCCCTTCCACAACAGCACTGAACTGATATTCTGTAAAACTGGGCAGCATTGGAGCTTGGTGGGAGGGGAATTTAATGAGGCCTCAATGGTAGACTGCTGGTTTAATTTAAGGAACAGCCACAACAAAATCTCTTTGTTTAGACCAGCAGCAAAACAGCCTAAAACATCTGCTGTGGTGCCTTTAATTAAATGCCGCTTTGTACTTTTCCCCTAATCCCCATAAATGCATTCAAATTATATGCAAACATAAGTACCAAGGTAACCGAGCAGCATGGAAATGAAAGTGACTGAAATCATTTCCTGGCGGAAAGCCTTGACATTGCCTTGACAGTTGTGGGGCAACTTGTACACTGCTGGGTCGAAGGGCACAATTGTGCTCACTATGTTGCAATCCTGAAAGAGATCACATTGCTGCTGTTAATTGAAAAACTGATTTGTCATGGAGCTCAACAACTATAGGATCTGTCTAGTTTTGGCTCTAATATTATGCTCTAAGTGCACAGAAATCAGAGATCTGTGCCGGGTTTTGGCTAAGATTATGTATAGTGTAGCAGTAGTAATGGCCATTGGTAACAGACAGGTACATTATGTATATAGCGTTTACGTTATGGATGCATAGTGGCCCACTGACTACATGTAGCTGACTACCAGTCTTGTAGTTTAAAGAGAATCTGTCACATAGATTATGCCCCCCTTGCTGAGCACAGCAAAAGCCAGTGACAGACATGCTGTTTCCAGCGCTGTGTCCCTTATTCTGTAAGGTGCTGTAGTTTTCGAGTATTTAGGGAGGCATAACCTATGTGACAAGTTCCCTTTAAAAGCATGTGGTGCCCGTGCAGCAGGATTTGGGACCTGAGATCCCTTAATACACTGAAGATGGATTCTCATTGAGTTGACAACGCATTTGCACCCACTTCTCTTTCACACCAATGAACACCATTTGCTCTATTTGCCTTGGTTTTCTCTTTTAATGTGTGAGCATCAGGTTTCTAACTCCAATGCAATCCCAGCTTCACACATGGAGAGGCCATCCTGGATTTTATGCTCCGTAGGTTGTCAGCCAAGGTGGAAGATGGGAGTAAGATGAGCTCTCGCTATGCTACAACTAAGGTTGAGTGATGCCTTAAAAGCGTCAGCGATTTTTTTTGTACTGTGTTATACACCTTTTTAATAGATACAATAAAGAAACATTTATGATTTTTTATAAAGCTAGAGAAACCTTTTTTTCACAAAAGCTCTCCGTAAGCTTCTTCAAAGGGTGGCTATAAATCTGACCTTTGCTGGGTCTTTGGCTTGAAGAGTTGAGGATAGTTTGTGGAGACCCTCTTCCTTGTGCATTTTTTGCATGACACACCTTCTGTGTACTTGGGAGATAAAAGGCAAGTACTACTCGAGTTTAAAATGTGCCAGAATATGTATACACGGTTTGTTGGAGGAGTTTCCCATCACCTCTGCTCTTTTGGGACAGCACAGACATCCCCATGGTATCCATGAGAGATGTCCGGAGGAACAGCATTCTTTGCAAACAGGCTGGTGGAGAAATATCTCAAGAGTTGTGGAAATGCTAGTGGGGGTGAGAGGGGAGGGGTTTAAATACCAAGCCCTACAGTCCCGGGTGGCAAAACCCAGCACAAAAACCGCTTTTGGTATGAGTCCATCTCCTGTTGTGTTCACCACTGTTCCATATCTAGAAAACAAAATAAAAAAACATGAAAACATGGAGACAGTTATTATTTCTACTATTTTCCATTCCAAACTGATAGCAAATTTGGCCAACCATTAACAAAGAAACCAGTTCTTTGAAGCCATATGTTACTAAACTCATGGTATAGTTTAGAACAATTTCCGTCAACTCTCATTTGTTTTGAAAGGATATGATTTCTTTTGTAAATGCGAGAAACAAAGTGACCAGAATATTAAAATTTTTCATTCATTTAGGATAATACATAGTCATCTAGAGGCTTTTTGTTCACTGAGCCACTTGTGTGACAGGTAATTTATCCAGAAACAGAATACATTTCCCCACTGAGTCATTATTCATGTTCCTGGCAAAAATTTACTTGTGTCAGTGCTAATATTAAAAGCCATTAACAAATCATTTCAGTCACAGTATTCTTCATCCATCACACATCCCACACTTACAGTATTCATTGAGTCTTAGATAATGTCATCTAAAATAGACGCACACCTTCCATTATGCTCTACACAAGTACACAGTAGACTTAAAGGGTTAGTCCCGTTTTGGCAAATCCTCTTCACGGACCGCTCTTTGCTAAGTGCGGTCTGGCACTGCATGTGAGTGAGGAGGGCAGTGGTTGCGCCGTCCTCCTCATTCACTTCTATGGAAGTTCTGAGTATAGCCAAGCGCCTCCACTCAGCTATATTTGGAACTCTCATAGGAGTGAATGAGGAGGATGGAGCTAGCACTGCCCTCCTCATTCACATGCAGGGCCGGAATGCACTTAGCAAAGAGCGGTCCGCGAAGAGGATTTGCCGGAACGGGACTACACCTTTAAGCCTCAGCATGAGTCCTTTGTAGCTCTGAGGCGGGCTTACAGATAAAATGCCTTAAAATTCACTTTTTTTACACCATTAGGGATTGGCGTTGAGAACTACTATTACTTTGAAACATAATACCAATAATGTAGCAGGATAGAGATTACAGCAGATGTGTTTTGCCAGGGACAATGCAGTCGTGTGACATAGCTGAACTGTCGGTGCACTTTTAGGCTGTGTCTACACTGCATAGCTTTACTATCGTATCTTTGGTGGTTTTAGTTTTTTAAAAGCACCAAAGATATGATTGTTTGTGCAGCCCCATAGGCGGCAATCGATGAACTATAGTCTCCACAGCTCGTCTTTTCTCCGCTCATCTTCTGACGCCGGCGTATTATACAACATATTGTATAATACGCCGGTGCTTTTAGTTTTCTTGCCGTCTTCCAATACAATGCAATTGTATGGGCGACGTCAGGAAAACGAGAAGCGACCGCGCTTTTTGTACAAAGCGTGACAAAAACCGCGGTCCTGCATCGGGAAAAAAACGTCCACTTTCGGGCTGTTTTTTGTCCGATGCAGTGTAGACATAGCCTTATACGGGAGTTGTGGATGACAGGGTTAAAACACAGTCTAAATAGTTGTTGTAGGAATAATCCTACCTGCTTAGCGTATACTTCAGGAAAACATATACGCATAGTTATCAAGCTTTAAGAATCAAGCTGCAAACTTCCCAAGGCAGAGAGGAAGCAATGCCCTTCCTCTCCTCCTCATGAATTTAGAAGAACAAATGAAAGCCACTAAAATGACAAAATGTGCAGATTCACTGCAGGGTAAGAGAGCAGTGTCGGACTGGGGTGCCTAGGGCCCACAGGTGGAGTTGACTCTAGGGGCCACATATATGAAAACTGTCTAGGTCTAAAATTCACTTCATTGCTCACAGCAGCCAGTCAGAGCTCCTCTCTCATACTTCCAGAGCACTATGTGAAATGAAAGGGGCGCTCTGATTGGTTGCTATGGACAACAAAGTGAGTTTTAGACCTAGACAGTTTTCATACATGTGGCCCTAGGGGCCCACCGGTTGAGCTGTTTCTGGGCCCACCAGTGTAATTTATTTTAGGGGCCCACCTTACAGCTACTGTAAAAGACTATATATGCCTTCTATATTCAGCCTCTTGTTTTTTGCCTCTGTTTCTCTGCTTTTCTGCCTCTCCCAAAGATGTATATGCTGTTAAAAAACAACTCCAGGTCTTCTATGCTCAGGGGCCAACCGGGGGTTTCCCCTATTCCCCTGTGGGTCAGTACGAGCAAAACTCATTGGCTTCTCATGTATGGACTGCCAATTTATGGTACTTGTCTATAGTATAGCTAACTCATCAGAACATCCCTTGAGGAAGCCATTAGTGATCCTCTCCTCCTGCAGCGGTGATACTGCTAACTGCAATGCAGCACACGTGTCCAGCTACTGTCAGCAATACCAAGACAGCGTATCCTACAGTATGCTTCTACACTGGGGTTTAACTGTAGCCTTCTCTAGGAGGTATACATCAGGTGTCCTCCAAACATATACCTCCAAGAGAAGGCACATATGTGATCCCAGACAATGTGTTTGGCAGATTAAGAGGAGTTTACCCAACTATCAAGGGAAGAGCAATGTACACAACCTTTTCTGGTGAAAAATTGTAGAATTTTGTAACGATTCCAACCCAGGGGGCCCGGGAAAACCGGGGGGGTTTTGGGCGGATCCCTTAAAGCCCACTGGGGCCAAGATGGTAAAAGAAAGGCGGGGCCCGGGACGACGGAAAGGCCCAAAGGGGTGGGGCGACCGCCTGGGGCGCCTCCCTCTCCCTTTCCCCCCCTAAGGGGCGCCGCGGGGGCCCCGACCCTCGCCGGGCTCCAGGCCCCCGCCGGGGGCCCTAAAGCGGGGGCGGTTTTCTGTGACCCGCTTTGCGGAGCAGAAAAGAAAGGGCGTTTTCCCTGCCCGAAAGCCCGGGTGTGGGGCCCCCCCCCCGGGGGGAATCGCTGGATCCCCGGGTGAGCTGGGGGGCCCGACACAGGGGGGGCCCGGGGCCTTTCCACATAGCGCGGGAAGGACCCGCCCGGCCCCCGTGCGCCTCGGGCCGGCAGCGTCGAAATACGGTGATTCATCGCAGGGCTGCCCCTTCCTCGGCGCACAGCGCTCATAGGCCGTCGCCCAAGGGGCGGCCGGGGAGGAGGGCGCGGTTGAAAGGACAGAAGAGGACCCCGCGGAAACCGGGAATTGGGAAAAGGGTATTAAAGTTTTTTTTTTTTAAATGCCTGCCTGGGGCCCCCCCTATATCCTGCCTGGGGGCCCCCCAAAAAGGCCTGCCTGGGGGCCCCCTTTTATCCCGCCTGCGGCCCCCTTTAAAATGCCGCCCGGGGGCCCCCAAAAACCCTTTCCCTTTGCGGCCCCCTATAAAGCCTGCCGGGGCCCCCTTTAAAAAGCCTGCCTGGGGCCCCCCCCTATATCCCCCCCGCCGCGCCCCCTAAATCCCTTTCCTGCGGCCCCCTATACCCTGCCTGGCCCCCATAAGCCCCCCCCCCCCCTAAAAATTGCCTACCTGCGGCCCCCTATTTTCCTCCCTTGCGGCCCCTATAAATCCCCTGGGGCCCCCCCCCAATAATGCCTCCTGGCCCCCAAATAATTGCCTCCCTTTTGCGGGCCCCCTATACCCTTTCCTGGGGGCCCCCCTAAAAAACCTGCTGCGGCCCCAAAATGCCCCCTCGGCCCCCTTTTTTAGTCCCTCCCTGCGGGCCCCCTAAAATGCCTGCCTGGGGGCCCCCCTATCCCCCCCTTTGGGGCCCCCCCATAAGCCTCCCCTTTGGGGGCCCAAAACCCATAATCCCTTTCCTGCGGCCCCCAAAAATCCCTTTGCCTGTCCCCCCTTTAAAAATTTTCCCCCCCTGCCGGGGGCCCCCTATAATGCCTCCCTTTCGGCCCCCATAATGCCGCCTGGGGCCCACCTAATAATGCCTGCCTGCGGCCCCCAAAAATCTGCCTGCCTGGGGCCCCCCCTATATCCTCCCTTTTTTGGCCCCCTATACCCCTCCCTTTTGGGGCCCCCCAAAATGCCGGCCTGGGGCCCCTATAATGCCTGCCTGGGGCCACCTATAATGCCGCCTGTGGCCCCCTATAAATGCCTGCCGGGGCCCCATACCCCTTTCCTTTGGGGCCCCCAATACCCCCCGCCGGGCGGCCCCAAATAATCCCTTTGCTGGGGCCCCCTAAAATTTCCTGCCTGGGGCCCCCCTTTTAATGCCTGCCTTTTGGCCCCCTAAATCCTGCCGGGCCCCCAAAATTTCCCTTTGCCTGCGGCCCCCTAAATGCCTGCCTGTGGCCCCCCTAATGCCTGCCTGCGGCCACCTAATACTGCCTGTGGCCCCCTATACCTCCCTTTGGGGGCCCCCTAAAAGCCTGCGGCCCCCAAAAATACCTCCCTTTGGGGCCCCCCAAAAATTTGCCTCCCTTTGGTCCCCCCAATAACCGGGCCCTGAGCCCCCAAAACCCGCCTGCCTGGGGGCCCCCGTAACCCCCTTCCTGGGGCCCCTTAGGGCCCCCTGTGGCCCCTATAGGCCGCCGGGGCCCCCAAAACGCCTGCCGGGTGCCCCCATCATTCCCTGCCGGGGTGCCCCCATAACCCGGGCCTTTTGGCCCCCAAAATTAAAGCCTGCCGGGGCCCCAAAACACCGGGCCTGTTGGCCCCAAAACGCCTGCCGGGGCCCCATCCGCCTGCCTGAGCCCCTGTAGGGCCCCCCTTTTGGCCCCCAAACGCCTGCCTGAGCCCCCATAGGGCCCCGGGGCCTAAAGGCCCCCAAAACGCCTGCCTTTTGGTCCCCCCAATACCCCCCTCCCTGAGGCCCCAATACCCCTACCGTGGCCCCAAAACCCGCCTGTGGCCCCTAAAAACGCCGCCTGGGGCCCCATACGCCTCCTTTGGGCCCCTAAAAACCCTTTGCCTGGGGCCCCAAATCCGCCGCCTGTGGCCCCCAAAACCCTCCCGGAGCCCCCAAAAACCGCCTCCCGTACCCCCCATACGCCTGCCTAAAACCCCCTAGCTATATATTTGCCTGACCCCTACTAAAATACCTGCCTGATCCCCCTATAATTTTTATCCCTTTCCTGTCTACGGTGACAATATCTATAAACCTGCCTCACGGAGAGGGCATATCTATTTTACCTGTCTTGGGGGTGAGGGGACTTTTATAAACCCAAAAAGGGAAGGGGGTTTCTGGGAAATGTGAGGATTTTTTAAAAAATTTTTTTGTTTCCCAAAACCCCAGGGGCGAGTATTTGGGCCGGGGGCAAAAGGGGTGAAAAGGGGTGAACCGGAAAGGGGAAAAAAGGGAAAGTAAAAAACGCTTTAAAACAGAAAAGGGCGTCTCCGGTGAGTTACCAAAATTTTTAACTGAGGGGGAACAAAATTAAAAATTTCCCGCAAGCGGGCCCACATACCAACCCAGTATCTAACGCTATCTGGTCCCTGTATTGGGGGGTGGTTTTTGTAATCAAGCCTGTGTACATTTTTTTTTCCCATGTTTGGGGGGTTTCGTTCAACAGGGTTTTGCAGGATTAATTTTTAGCCTTAATAGGAATAGTTTTTTGGGGCTTGGTTTTTGGGAGGGGGGGTTTTAAATAAACCAAACATTTTTCTGGTAATTTTTCTCCATTTTATCGGTGGATTATTTTGGTGAAATGTTATTTAGGGGGAATTGGGAAAATGTCATACAGAGGGGGGCGAAATTTTGAAAAAAGCAAAATTTTTCAGGGCGATTTTTTATTGGCATTTAAATTTTTGAGGGAAAGGACGGAGCTATGTGGAAGGGGGGGCAGAAAATTGGTAACAACCTGGCGCAGGGTTGGGGAGGAATTAGTGTTGGGGTGGGGTGTGTGTGGGGGGGTATTTTTTAATTTTGGGGAGGGGGGGGGGGCGGGCCCTTTTGGGGTACTTCGGGCCAAGGGGCCCAAAAAGCCTTGTCCCCCCCCTGGAAGCCGGCGGTGGGTAGCCGAAAAAGGGGTTGGGCAGGACGGGGGCCCGGGCATGGGGGGGGCAGCCCATAATGGAGGGCCCCACCCTACCCTGCCCCGTCCGGAGCGTGGGGTTGGGGGGGGCGGAGCCAGACCCCGCTAGTTAGGGGAGGGGCCCGGGATATAAAAAAACCGAGCCCAGGGCGACATGCGCATCACACCCCAGGGGTTTACAGGGAAAAACAGTGAAATCAGGCTGTTTTTGTGTATCCCGGACTTGCCCTTAAAAAAATGGGGGGGGAAATTTTTAATGTTTTAGGACTGGGGAGCGCAACTTTGTTGTGGCACGGGGGAGCGCGGCCCGGCCTGGCCCGGAGGACAGGGACGGGGGGTGCTTGGGGGGGGGGTGCGCCGTTTTTTGGCATCCCCTTCCCCCAAACTTGTCTCTGGGCCCCCGGGGAAAGCCTGAGGGCCCCGAGGGGTACCCCCGGGGGGCCCCTGTCCCCTCGGCGGAGCCCTCCCCCAAGACCCTTCCCAAGGGCCCGGGCGGCCCCGGTTTCCCCCGGTCGTTTCGCCCCCACGGGCCGGCCCGGGGGGAAATTTTTCCCCCTAAAAAGGGGGGGGGCCCACGGAGTGCCCACAGGCGCCGCCTCAGCTCTGCGGTGGGGGTCCCGTTGCGGCTCCAGCGTCGTTGGATCCCTTTGGGGGCGGCGGGCCCCTGGCAAATGATCCGGTCCCCGGGGGGGCCCCCCAAGAGCCAAAACGCAGAAGTCCGGGTCCAGGGTGCCCAGAGCTTCAGAGGGAAAAACGGGCGGTCGAGGGGGAACTTTGAGGGGTGGTGGGGCCCCCAGGGCCGAGGGCTTTATTGCCCGATCTGGGGAGTGGGACCCACTTTGGGGTTTCCTTTCCCCCCGAGGGGCAACACGGGGAGCGTGCGGGCCCCGGGAAAGGGCACCCGGGCCAGGAAACGGACGGCTGGAGGTCGGGGAATCCCTGGCGGCAGCCAAGAAGGGGACCGGGACTTCAGGGGTTTGGGCAGCGGGCTTCGGGTTTTACAAACGCCCTGCAGCCCGGTGATTTCCTGTCTATAGGGGTATTGTTTAACCCCCGGGACGGCATCGCAAGGATTTTCGGGGGGGTTTTTGGGCCATTGGGTGGAGGGGTCCCCAGCTAATTAAAAAGGAAATTGGCGGGGGGGTTTTTCATGAATTTTTAAAATGCTTTTTCCCGGGGGTTTTCCCGAGGGGCGGAGGGGCAGGCGTCCAAACCCATTTCCGGCGTGGGGGGCCCAAACGATAACCTCTTCGGTGGATACAGTGGTTCCCCCAATGGGGGTTTAAATGGATTTTTGGGAGGTGGGTTTGAAAAAAGGTAGTGGGGGAAAAGGAAAACGGTTTTTTAAACCCCAAAACCCAAAACTGGGGTATAAGGGGTTCGGTTTTAGATTCGGGAAAGGGGCCCAAAGGGGGAAGGGTTTAAAGTCTGCTTTTAGGGGCCCCCAAAGGCGCTCATTTTTTTAAAAAAGGGGTAAAAAAGAAAAAACTGGGAAAGACAATAAATCGAAATATTTTCGCTGCTTTTCCCCTTTTGAAAAATTTTTACTTAGGGTAAAGGCAACGGGGTGAGAAACAAAGAAGAGGAGGAGGGGCAGCGGGGATGGTGGTTTTATTTCCCCAGGGCATTTCAAAATTTTGGGTTTAGGCAAATTTTTCCACCTGGGCAAGTGTCCCTTGGGGGGAAAAAAACCCAGAGCACGTCCAGCTCTTTTTTTTGTTAAATTTGACCCCATAGGAGAGGCACAGCGAGTTTATGGGGGGGCAAGCGTGGGTTCGTTATGACGACAATTTCGTCAGCGGGAAAGGGGGGTAAAAGGCCATCAATCCCATGGGACAAAAAAAGACAAAGGGGTTTTGGGTTTAGGGGTTAAACTCCGACCTTTTGGTAGGCCACCCTTTCCCCGGGGGGACCCCCAGGGTTTAGGCCAGCAGGGGGGGTTCCGGGTTTTTTTTGGGGGGGGGTCCCCAGTGATTCAAGGCCAGGGTTTTTGTTTGGGGGAAAAATTTAAAAAGAGAATCCCCTGTAAAGGGTTTTTGGGCGAGGGGTGCCCGGGTTTAGGCACGTCTGGGGTCAGTGTGCAAACGCTGCCCCCTCACGGTGCGGCCCTTTTTTTTCCCCAAGGGGAAACGAAGGGGGTCTGGTCCTACACAAGGGGGTGACCCCCGGTGGGGAATAATTTTCGCGATGGGACCGAAAACCCAAGTTTTGGGATCCGGATAGGAAGGCGGCGGGAGTTGTTAGGCATGGGGTTTTTCCGCGAAGGTTTTTTGCATTCCCAAAGCCTGCACACGAGATACCCTTCAAAAAATTTAAAAAATTTTCGCTCGGCATTGCTACACCCCAAATTTTTACGGAAAAATTGAAAAAAGGGTTTTTTTTGGGGAGGATGGCGGGGCCTTTTTTAATCGCGGGGCCAAAATTTCCGGGCCCTTTGGGGGGTTTTTCCTTTTGGGCGGGGGCCCCAAAGGGAAAGGGAAACCCCAAAAAGTTTTTGGTTTTATTTCCCTCATTTGTCTTTTCCCGAAAGGGTTTCCCCTTTTAATTTACCGGGGTCGACCCTGAATTGGGGCTCGGAAAGGGTTTAATACCCCCTTTCGACGCGGGGGCTCCTTTGTTGGGTTTGGCGGGGATGGTCCCTGGGTGCCCTGTTGGGGAAAAAAAGGATATTGAATCCCGCTTTTCCCCTTCCCCCGGTTTTTTGCCGTCCCCCAGAGAGTGCCCCCGGCTGTGGGGTGTTAAAGGGGAAAGGGGCGTTTTTTATAGATCAGGGGGTTTTTTCCAATGGGATTTTTTTCGATATCATCTTCTACTTTGAAACTTTTTGTTCCTTCTTTAAAATGGGTGGTGCGAGAAAGTTTTTATGGGTTTTCAATTTATTTTTTTCATTATTTTGAAAAGATTTTCCCTTTTCATTGGCCCAGGACTCAGAGGGTTTTGGCGGGGCGCGTTGGCATCAATGCAATAGGGGGCAAGGGGCCCTTTCGGGGTTTCCATTTGGGGCCCGGAAAAAACGGAGGGTCCTACCACTTCCATTAAATTTTTTTGGGGAAAAAGGATTGACTCAGTCCTATTAAAAGTTTGCCCCGCCCGGGACAAATTGGAAGATAAAGAGGAAATGAGATTGGGGAGGGGGGGTGGCGTTTCAAAAAAGTGACGCTCCAAAGGGAAATACAATCGTTGTTGGCAAGGGTGAATTTTTCTTGCCCGCATTAAAACCTTAAGGGGGGGGGTTTTCCCCACACCCTTTGGCAGGGGGGACGGGGGGGAGTTCAGGCGGCCCCCATCATTTTATCCCCATTTACCCGGGAGGACTGAGGGAAGGGGTTTGCGGGGTTTTGCACTCCTTTTTTTAAATTTAAAAAAATGGGCCCTTTTCCCTTTTCTTTGGGGTAGGGCACATCCAATGGGTTTATATCGGGTGTTCACAGATGGGGGCGGGGGGTTGGTTTGGCTTTGGAGCTTTTTTTTCAGGGGGAAAAGGTGTGCAGGAAGATTTTCCTGAGGCGTGGGTCGGAAGCAGATTGGTGAAGAATCTAGCCCCCCTTGAGGTTTTCACTTTTTTGTTTTTAGGGAGTAGACCCTTTTGGGGGGGGTCGGGGTTTTAAAAAAAAAAGAAAGTTTTCAAATTTTTTACAACTTGGGCATTGGGGCAGGCCCCTTAATTTTTCGTCCCTTCTTTCCCCCCGGGGGGGGGGTTTTTTGGTTTTTTTATTACGTCGGTTTTTGTTGCCCGGGGCCTGGAACTTAATGCATGGGTGGTGGCTGAGCATGTTTCCCGGGGGCCAAAAACAGCTTTGGGCTGATTCTGTCTCGTTCGCAATTTGAACGTTTTTTGGAGCTTTGGGACAGAAGCTGCGTCATTTTTACAGTGGTTTTTTATACCGGGCGAATTTGGGTTTTTTCAGGTCCCCTTTACTTTAAACCAAAAGGAAAGTGGGGTACATATTTGCATATTGGGGGGGACCGGGGGCTGCGATGGGAGGGAAAAGTGGGCCACTGGGTTTTAGACGGGGAAAAAACCGGCAAATTTTTTTCATAAAGGGGATGTGGTTAGTGAAAAGGGGGGTCGGTCTCCAAGGTCACCAAAAGATTTAATTTTAGCCCTTTTGGCCCTTTTTTTTCAAAGCAAGGGGTTATAAAAAAATTGACAAAGGCTTTTAGGGGTAGTGGCAAAACTCTGAAAAAGGTTTTAAAACGGGTTCCGAGAAAACAGATAATCTCGCCCCCCGGGGGGTTTGTTTTAAACTTTTGGAAAGACTGGGCCCCCAAGCTACCTGGGGTTTGGGTTTATCGGTTTTTTGAGGTTGAGTCTTTTTTCGCCTTTGGGTTTTTTGCTTAACCTTTTTTTGGGGCCTTTCCATAAAAGGGGGAGTTGGTGTGTCCAAAATAGGGAATTAAACCGGGGGGTTCAATTTTAGGGGCTTCAAAGGGTTTAGGGGGGTCTTGTGGTGCACATAAGGCCTCCAAACAGATCAAACAGGGAGGGGTAAAGGTTTTTTCAATTGGGGCAGTTTTCGGGGCCAGATGTGCCCAGTTTTTGGAGCTATGAGGATTTTTTGGGGCCGCGAGGGGGGAAGGCGCGGACCTTTAAATGGTTTTTTGCAGATGGAGGTTTCCTGTCTCGATTCCAATTTAAAGGAGCTTTGGGTTTTTGGAGGGTCGGTTTAGAATTTCCCGGGTCAGTTTGCACCGCATTCCGGATCGGGGGCACAACAGAAGCAGGGGGTGGGGGTTGGAAAGCGATGCAGTCCGTAAAAAACGGCAGAATTTGGGGTTCAGACCATTATAGATTGTATATTTCCCTCCACAAATTTTGGTTTCCCGATAAAAAGAGGTGGGGGGGGCAGAAAAAGGGGGGGGGGGCAGTTTTGGGGGGTTTAATTTCAAAAGCATTTTGGGGTTTTCCCGGTTTTCCCCCCCCCACCCTCCCTTTTTCCGCCCCCCCTTCCTTTTTTCTCATTCCCGGGCAGAAGTTTAAAATTTTGGGTATTTTGGTCAATTTAAAACTCACCCGGGGTGCCAAACGGGGCGGGCCCTTTTGAGCAAATGGGTCGGCACTGGGAATAAACCCGGGAAACAACAAAATGTAAAGGGGCTGGATCGGGGAAAGAGGGGCTGTTTTTTGGGGTTCCCGGTTTTTCCTGACTTTCAGGGTTTGGGGTCGTGGGATCTCCTCCGGGAAAATTGCCTTGTTTCATGTTGGGGGGAATGACTTAAGGGTTTCACCTAATTTTGGGAAATTTAAAAAGGGAAATACGTTTGATTTTTTTTGGGGGTTAATTGGCTTTTTGGGAAAAACCTCGAAAGGGATGGTTTTTGGGCCGATATAGTTTCCCGAGATTAAACTCGGAGGGGGAGGCGGAATTTTCCCTTTGGGGGGCATCAAAAGGGCAAGGATCAAGGGGAATAGGGCGATAAAAACCCAAAGTTTCTATTAGGAATGGGGGGGTTTGTAGTGGGACATAGGGATTTTGAAAACCCGGGGGTTGGTGAATTTTGGGGGTAGCGATGGTGGGCCATTTGAATGGGAGGGGGTTGGATTTTGTGGGGATTAGATATTCGTGAGGGGCAGAAAGGGCTTTGGGGCTGTGGGGGGAATTTGCGGGCATGAGGGGTCCGGGTCGCTAAACTGTGGGGGGTTGGGGTCCTTGGGGGCGGTTTTAAAATTAACGGGGGGGTCAAGGGTTGGCCTTTTCTCCCAATTTTTTGGATGGACCCGGTCTGGGGCGAAGGTTGGGGGTCCCCCAGGGGGGGGCGTCCTTTTGGGGCAGGGATGGAAAAAAGGTGAGCCCCCCGAGGGGGGCTTTTGGGGGCCCTGGGAAACCCGGGGGGGATGGGGTGGGGGAAAAAAGCGTCTCGCCAGACCCCGGGTGGGGGGGGTCATTTTTTTTTGGCCCCCAAGGACCCCCAAAACCCCAAATTGGTTTTTTTTTAGGAAAAGCGGAAGGTTTTTGGGAAAATTTGTTAAGGGGGGTATTGGGGTTTTTGGGGCAAATGAGGGGGTTAGGGATTGATACCATTTGGGGTATTGATTTAACTGTTTAAATTTATTGTTAATTATATGTATGTTAATAAAATGGCTGCTGTGGCCAATTTATCCAATGCAGGTGTCATGTCGTTATTGGTAAGGTGACAGTGGGAGGGGGTGGTATTGACTACAGTAGCAAAAGGGGTAGGCGTTGCTCAGGGTCATGGGTTGACGGTACAGGAATGGAGACAAGGCACCGCTGGTGTAGCCGTTAAACGTGTACACAGTCCAGGTGTAGCTGGCTACTGTATGATGCCAGGTAACAGCAGGTATAGGCAGACTGGTGCAGCGGCAGATGTCCAACAGGAACTGATAAACATGTAGGAACCTACAAGAGAACAGCAGCAATGCAGCAGCCGAGGGGTCAAGCTCTTGTGCTGAAGACAACAACAAACTGACATCAGCCTGAGGGAGGAAGCTCCTTAAGAAGCCAGAGGTCACAGGTCATTGGGCCGTACCAAGAACCACTGACTCCTTAAGTACAATGCAGTGCCACGCGTGTGCCCCTAGAGGGAGCACGTGGAAGACAGGAAGCTGGAGGAAGCCATGGTGACTGAGACCTGCAAGCAGGAGCTGGGACAGGTGGGTGAATAGAGCCAGAAGCAACAGAGACACGGGCAAGCTGAAGGTCCGTAGCAGGGGCCGCAGCATGAACCGTGACAAATTTTACATTCCCCAATAAAACTTAAATATGTATTCCCATTACATACAACCTCAATTCCCAAAATGTTGGGACACTAAACAAATTGTGAATAAAAACTGAATGCAATGATGGTGAGGTGCCAACATCTAATATTATATTCAGAATAGAACACTAATCACAGATCAAAAGTTTAAACTGAGAGAATGTATCATTTTAAGTGAAAACTATGTTGTTTCAAAATTTCATGGCGTCAACAAATCCCCAAAATGTTGGGACCATGTCGTTTTAACCACTGTGTGGCATCCCCCCCTTCTTCTTACAACAGTCAACAGGGGACAGAGGAGACCAGTTTCTCAAGTTTAGAAATAGGAATGCTCTCCCATTCATGTCTAATACAGGCCTCTAATCGTCTTGTGCCTTCTTTGTCGCACCTTCCTCTTTATGATGCGCCAAATGTTCTCTATAGGGGAAAGATCTGGACTGCAGGCGGCTATTTTAGTACCTGGATCCTTCTCCTACGTAGCCATGATGTTGTGATTGCTGCAGAATGTGGTCTGGCATTATCTTGCTGAAAAATGCAATGTCTTCCCTGAAGAGATAACGTCTAGATGGGAGCATATGTTGTTCTAGAACCTGAACATAGCTCTCTGCATTAATGGTGCCTTTCCAGACATGCAAGCTGCCCATGCCACAAGCACTCATGCCACCCCATACCATCATTGATGCAGGGTTCTGAACGGAGCGTTGATAACAACTTGGGTTGTCCTTGTCCTCTCTGGTCCGGATGACATGGCGTCCCACTGTTCCATAAAGAACTTCAAATCGTGACTCATCTGACCACAGAACAGTTTTCCATTTTGCCACACTCCATTTTAAATGACCCCTGGCCCAGTGCAAATGGCTGAGCTTGTGGAGCTTCCTCTTTGCACTGTAGAGTTTCAGCTGGCAACGGCGGATGGCCCGGTGGATTGTGTTCTCTGACAATGCTTTCTGGGAGTATTCCTGAGCCAATTCTGTTATTTCCTTGACAGTGGCATTCCTGTTTGAGGTGCAGTGACGTTTAAGGGCCCGGAGATCACGAGCATCCAGTAGAGTTTTACGGCCTTGACCCTTACGCACAGTGATTGTTCCAGATTCTCTAAATCTTTTGATGAGGTTATGTATGGTTGATGATGATAACTTTAAAGTCTTTGCTATTTAACGCTGGGTAACACCATCCTGGTATTGCTGCACTATCTTTCCACAATGGTGGAATTGGTGATCCTCTTATCAACTTGGCTTCAGAGAGACACTGACACTCTGAGTAGCACTTTTTATACCCAATCATGTTGTCGATTCACCTAATTAGTGTTGATTGGTCTTCCTGCTGTTCGTTATATGCTCAATGTCCTTTTTCCAGCCACTTATTGCTACTTGTCCCAACTTTTTGGGCATTTGTAGACACTGTGAAATTTGGAATCAACATATTTTTCCTTTCAAATATTACATTTACTCAGATTAAACTTTTGATCTGTCATCTATGTTCTATTCTGAATAAAATATTAGATGCTGGCCGCTCCCCATCATTGCATTGTTTTTATTCATAATTTGTTTAGTGTCCCAACTTTTTTGGAATTGAGGTTATACATTAATTCATGTTGACAGTTTGTGTCATGTGTTTGTGTCTGGCGGAGGAGACTTGAGCATGTGTGGGAGCTCTCTTCATTGTAGTTCATGGAGAATTTTGCAAGTTATAAAACTACAAGGAAACTTCTCGCACAGACAACTCTTTTCCTCCTCCCTCGGGGAGAGGGGATACCCATTCTCATAAAATAGGGAGGTCCCACAAACACTTATTATCCAGTATATAGCCTTTAAAGTCTTAAATGGAAATACCCTGTAAACCACATAACAATCACATTACAATTGGAAAAGCCCTCCCCAAAATGTCAATTTTGTATTGTAAATTTACAACTAAAGAGCACTTGTGATGTCTTCTGACATGTCTGTTTTAGTAAATACTTGTGTTCCCAATTCTGGAGCATCTTCTCTTTTAACTGTACTGTGCTATTCTTCTAGTATTACTTCAAATAATGTATTACTGAATCTGACAGATGGGCGTCACCATTCCCATTTTCAATAGGATATGTGTCTCTGCAGACAATGACGCTGTCGGCACCGATTGGACAATGTCAGACTGTGCACAGACATAGCCCTAATTGGCAACACCCACTTGACAAATTGATATTGAATTTCTTGTAAGGAATAACAGAGGAACAGTACACCACAGAGTTATAATAGAACATGCTCCAGAAATGTTATTTCACAGGGAACACAAATATGTACTAAAACACACATCAGGAGATGTCACCTTTAAGTTAAAGGGGTTGTCTCGTTCCAGCATTTGGCATCCGTTTACATTGGTTGCTAAGCAGAGCTTGTGAAATGGAGGGGCGTTTTTCTCCTCCCAGCAGGGAGTATCTTCTCTCTCTGCAGACATGGCCCACGTAAGGATCCGTTCTGTGTGAGCTGGGGGAATGGAGAGGTTCTCAGCTGTCATTGGAATCATTGGATGTGAAAAGTGTAATGAATATCTAAATTTCTTGCTCTCTCTAAATACCTTGTAACTAGAATGTGCATTTGACATTCAGGACCCTGGGAAAGATGGGTGATTTTTTTTTGTCTCTCTCTCACACAGTGATATATCCTACAGATGATTACACCTTTGATTGCAGTCAGTGAATCTCACCCTCCCCCTCACACTCAATTACAGCACCTCTGCTTGCACGTGACGATTCATTGTTTGTGAGCTGGTGGAAGGGAGAGGTTCTTCTCGCTTTCTCTACATACTTTGTAACTAGAATGTGAATTTGACATTCAGGACTCTGGGAAAGATGGGTGACTTTTTTTCTCTCTCATTTGACATTCAGGACACCGGGAAAGATGGGTGGTTTTTTTTCTCTATCTAGACATATAGGACCCTGGAAAAGATGGGTGTTTTTTTTCTATCTCTCTCAATATTCAGGACCCTGGAAAAGATGGGTGTTTTTTTTCTCTCTCGACATTCAGGACCCTGGGAGGGATGGATGTTTTTTTTTCTCTCTCATTTGACATTAAGGACCCGGGAAAGTGGATGTTGTTTTTTTTCTCTCTCTTGACATTTAGGACCCTGGGAAAGATGGGTGTTTTTTGTCTCTCTCTCTCGACATTCAGGACCCTGGAAAAGATGGGGTTTTTTCTATCGCTCTCGACATTCAAAAACCTGGAAAAGATGGTTTTTTTTCTATCACTCTCGACATTCAGGACCCTGGAAAAGATAGGTGTTTTTTTTTTTTTTCTATCTCTCTCAATATTCAGGACCCTGGAAAACTTGGGTGTTTTTTTCTCTCTTTCTCGACATTCAGAAGCCTGGGAGGGATGGGTGTTTTTTTTTTCTCTCTCTCAATATTCAGGACCCTGGGAGGGATGGGTGTTTTTTTTCCCTCTCTCTCTCGACATTCAGGACCCTGGGAAAGATGGGTGTTTTTTTTCATCTCTCTCGACATTCAGGACCCTGGGGAAGATGGTTGTTTTTTTTCTCTCATTTGAAATTCAGGACTCTGGGAAAGATGGGTGTTTTATTCTATTTCTCTTGACATTCAGGACCTGGGAAAGATGGTTGTTTTTTTTTCTCTCTCTACATTAAGGACCCTGGTAAAGATGGGTGTTTTTTTTCCTATCTATCTAGACATTCAAGACCCTGGGAAAGATGGGAATTTTTTTTCTCTCTCTCTCTTTCTCGTTCATGCACGCTACTTATACATACGTCCCCCTGCGCGCTCCCGTCCGCGACCAGTTCTCTGCATCTTCTGTGTGTACATGCTCCCATTCGCAACCTGGGCGGCACACAAGTCGGCCAACAGCCAACAATAAACTAGCAGGGCCTAACCCAACCTGTAAACCAACTCCATTGCTAAGGACAAGTAAACCAGCCCGTTCTCTAAAATCATAGCACTTTGGTAACCAAAGACGTGCATGTTTACATTTTTGGTCCCCTCATTTTAAACTATGATCTTCATAGTGAGAATACCCCTTTAAGACAGTGCTGGAAAATAATGGTGGCCACACATAATAGTGACTTTTTGGGCACAATTTGTCCATTTTCACTTAGGGGTGTACTCACTTTTGGTGCCAGTGGTTTAGAAATTGATGGCTGTGTGTTGAGTTATTTTGAGGTACACCAAATTTACACTTACACAAGCTGTACACTGACTACTTTACATTTTATCAAAGTGTCATATCTTTAGTGTTATCCAATGAAAAGATATAATACGAAAAGGTCATCAGAGTCCATGGAGATGTCAAACCCCAAGAAATTATTGTTCCTAAATAGACCTATAAAAGCCAGTCTAGTCTTGTCAAGTGAAGATGCCATCTTCCAGTTTCTGAGGGTCAGAAGGTTTACAACATGGTTATTAATAGTAGAAGACACTTTAGGATATCTGGCTATTGAGTAGTTACTACTGGCAGGAAGAGGTATTTCCTTTTAAGGCGATATCTACATGGCATAGGTTAGAATGCCATAGGAAATCCGAAGGTATTCTAACTTTGCCGTACTGTTGTTTTCTGGTGTGGGTTTGCGCAAAAAAAACGCAGTAGGTTTTCGGATTTCAGATGGCCCAGTCCATAGGAGTTTATGGGAAGCCAGCGGAAGATAGAACATGTTCTGTGTTCCGGCAGAGGCAGGTGTGTTTCGTAATCTGACAATAGAAAATCCATGCTGTGTAGATAACAGCTAAGATTTTGTATTGGTATCTACGGGCACTGGTTAAAGTCAGATTTTCTGCAGATTCTAAATACTATATCCGCCGAAAATCCAACCAGAAACCATTGCTTTGGAGACAAGACCTAAAGGTACAGCCACACGGCATTGACAAAATACCAGTCAGATTCGAATTAAGAATCTAACTGGTATTTTATCGTCTTGGTTTTGGTGGACGGTTCAGTCCGTGGTTTGTGGATTTGCCTGTCTCCCTAATCATTGAATAGCACAGCTACTGCATGTTCCAACAACCCTCCCAGTAGAAAAACAATGCAGTGTAGACTACTGGGCGGATTTTCGAGTAAAATCTATGGGGATGGCTCGCAGTCAGTTTTCAAATGGTTTTCAAATCCAAAAACCATCTGAAACACCGACTGAAAACACTTGCGGTGTAGAGTACCCTAAGGGTATGTTCACACGGCTTATTTGGGTGCGCATTTCGCCGCGTATTGCGCTTTATACGCGGTGAAATGCGCACCTCAATTACGGTAATCCATAGCTCTCATACAGAGCTATGGATTACATGTCGTCCCTGTGTCGTCAATTGTTCGTGGTGATTACGCGCCGCGAACAATGTATGTCAATGGGGCCGGCGGGCTACCGCCCCCCCTCCCCATGCTTTGGAAATACACGCTGATTAGCGCGTGCTTCCAAAGCAACCCGCGTATTGCGGTGCATACTGTACGCGCGCAATACACCGTGTGAACATACCCTAAGTCTGTGTCTACACTGAAGAGCTTTCCAATAGAATTTTCAGTGCTTTTCGTTTTTTTAAAAGCGCCAAAAATACGATCGTTCATTTGGCCCCATAGAGGACAATAGAAGAGACGAGCTGTAGTCTCCACAGCTTGTATTTTCTCGGCTCATCTTCTGGCGCTTTTAGTTTGCTTGGGTGTACAATTGTATGGGTGACAGCAAAAAAATGAGAATCGACTGCGGTTTTTTGCACAAAACATGAAAAAAAACGCGGTCCTTCATCGGAAAAAAAGGCACCTGCTTTCGGGCCGTTTTTTGTCCAATGCAGTGTAGACATAGCCTAAGGCTATGTTCACACGGCGTAATTGCGGGGCCCCGCAATTTTTGAGAGTCGCACTGATCGCCGCGTACTCAGGTGACGCGGGGGTGCCGGCATCCCGCCGGCCCCATAGACTGTCATTAAAACTATCATGTAAGATTTGCAATACAAAGTTACTGTAAGTATAAGAGGCAGCTTACTAAATCTATTGAAGACAGTTTCTCAGTGACTAGTAATACTTATAGAAAATAACAGAGACACAAGCAGGACCTGAATATGTCTGAACAATTAAGGTTAGACTAGCCCACTAGAGTACCCGTGGATCCTTACAATCATGTCCTGGCGGCTAAGATCATTGAATAATGAAGTAACATTGTTACTGTCAGCATGCCCTGAAAACCATGCTCAGCTAACAATACTTACATTTCCATTCACCACAATAGAACATCTTGACACTGTGGTAAATTAAACACAAAAAAATTCAGCTTCCCGCTGTGAGTGCCAAGAAATATGAGGACATTAAATAAATGGATTCATTTGAATATTTGGTATTTTTTCTGTGTACATAAATGTGAGATTCTGACTGCACATGTTGAGCTAATTTTAGGGCAATTTCATATAGATAGAACCCGTATGTTCACACTGCGTAATTGCAGCGCGTACAGTACGCGCCGAAATACGCCGGGTGTTTTGGGAGTCGCGCTGATCAGCCCGCCGGCCCCATTGACATGCAATACTCGCAGCGTATAATTGCCGTGAATAATTCACATGCCGCTTATCTCCCCGCACGTACAGTACGATCGGATTGTACGCGCGGGAAGGGGGGGGACGAGGCGTAATCCATAGTTCTCTATGAGAGTTATGGATTACCGTAATTGCGGCGTGCATCTCGCCACGTATTAAGCGCAAATACGCGGCAAAATGCGCGCTGAAATGACGCCATGTAAACCTTAAGGCTATGTTCACGGCGCATACATCGTGTGCTTCAGGAGCTCACACTGATCATGCCGGCCCCATAGACATGTCACTTATCTACCTGTACGTACAATATGATGGTATTGTACGAGCGGGTAGAGGAGGCGTAATCCATAGTTCTTTATGAGAACTATGGATTACTGTAATTTCGGCGCGCATCTCGCTTGTATGAGAGCACAAATACGCTGCGAAATGTGCGCCGAAAGTACGCCGTGTGAACATACCCTAACACTAAATACATCTGCCTCTCTTGGGTCTAGGCTGGCAAAATAAAGTCAAGGCAGGTAAAATCCAGCTATAGTATGATCGCCCCGCCCACAGGCAGTGAGAGAGGAGGGGCGATCCCCTCACAGGACCAGCAGAGGAATCTGAAGTGACGGAGACGCTGCTGCAGCTTTGTTCATGTATTGAGCGCTCCTCTGACTTGGAGCACGGACCCCCCTCACATTTTGTGGTATTCAAGCCCTCCCTGCCCCAGCACCTCCCACAGAAACCTCTGGGGCCCCACTGAAACCCATCACCTACCCCAGGGCCTCCACCTGGGCCCCAGCTGTGTGGGGACCCTCTGAAGCCCCTGGGGCCCCTCAGAGGCTCACCCTGCCTCAGCACCCCCCACTGAAACCCCTGGGGCCCCACTGAAATCCTCCACCTGGGCCCCAGCTGTGTGGGGCCCCTCTGAAGCCCCCCACCTGCCCTAGTGCCCCCCGGGCACCAGCTGTGTGGGGCCCCTCTAAAGCCCCTGTGCCAGCGCCCCCTTCCCCCTGGGCCCTAGCTGTGCGGGCCCCCTCTTAAGCCGGGAGAAGTAATCTAGTCTGGACCGAATGGAGAAGAGAAGGGAAAGTGAACGACTCATCATATGCAACGTCACCTGTGAGTCACTAAATGTATCTGCACTGTGTGCACCTGTATCTATCCCTATAATACCCCTGTAATATCGGTATTATTGAATTATATTCACTAACAGTACGGTGGTATTGTTCAGTACTGTTATGGTAGTGATATGTGGCGGTATTATATGGTCTTAGTATATTGTTATTTGCAATATTGGTCTGGGTATACTGGTTTGGTCAGTAACATAATAGTGGTGACATGTGATGATCATGTGGCAGTATTTTCTGGCCCTTGTATACGTACTGACCCGCACAATATTGATAAACTGTAAAATTCAGAAATAATGGCGCAATTGCATTTTTTTTCCTAGGGTTGGGTGACTGTTGAGGGGGCGGGGCAATGGGGGCATGGATGACGTGTGGCCCCAGATGGTAAAGCTGTATGGGGCCCTGAAACTTCTGATGGCAGCCCTGGCAGGTGTAGACTACTTTTGGTCCATTTCCCTCTAGTATATGCTTTATGATCTTGACACACTAGACCACAAGGCAAAAATCCCTATGAGGTGGATGCTAATAATTCCATACTAGAGGGAAAATTCCTTCAGAGCCATTCATGGATCAGCATGTTATATCCAAAATCTAGTTCCCATGACCATTAAATTTATCAAGATAGGCATCTAAACCCTTCTTGAACTTAGTAAATTAATCCAACATCACAACCTCTTGGGGCGATGACTTCTCCCAATATAGTTACATCCAATTAAGTAGATAGCTAGGTAGCCCCCCCACATTGGATAGGTATGTAGGTCCCTAATAGGTAGGTAGATATATATGCCACGCTATTAGGCAGGGAGGTATGCAGGCCCCTCATTAGGCATTGGGTAAGTATATTGGCACCCCAATAAGTAGGTAGGTATCTGGACCCCCATAAGGAAGTAGGTCCATAGGCCCTCAATAAGGTAGGTATCAAGCAGGGGTGATTGGTGGGGCAAGAAGCTGATGGCTCCCGATCTGCCATAGTTTTTGACTGTATTTGTACCCTAAGAATGTATAAACACAAACAGATAGGAAGACACAACAGAACTCGGTGCTCACTAAGGGAATTTACGAACTCCCCAGTGGGGCAGCCCAGAACATGGAGGCCCACCAGGAATATCCCTGGTAGGACACATTACCAGTCCAAGCTTGATTACCAAGCACAAAAAAGGCACATATATAAACAAAGTGAAATAAATGTGTAGTTCACTTTGTCTGAGCAGATGACTTACACATACATAACTCTGAGAAGGATTGATAGGCCACATGAAAGCGAGGTCATGTGTACGTATTGTACTATCAGTTTAAAAACGGGGAATATGAATAGTGAATGCTGAACTAATAAAATGTAAACTAATTCATATATTCAGCGTTTGTGTATGTCTTAGCATGCTGTTGCCTCCACATTTTTTTCACTTTGTTTGGATGTGATAACTTTGTTTTTTGCACTGCGGTAAAATACTGCAGCATCCAATTCAATATATTTTGAGGCTTTTCGTTTGCTAATATAATGGAAACCAAAAAGTGCTGTGGTGTAGAAAATAAGCTGGCATGCATATGCAGCCGATGGTTAAAGTGTCCGCCAATAATGCGACAGCTTTAATTATTTCCCTTTGGAACTATATATTACTGACAAGAGCCAACACTTCTGATGGTATAGATACATAGTAAAAGAGCAGAGAAAATAAAGATTTTTTTATGTGACTGTCCTTTCAATACAATCCAGAAATATTCCAGTTTCATGCTAGCCACTGAAGCACACACTAAGGCCCCGTTCACACGGCTTATTTGGCGACGGATTGGCGCCGTATTCCGCCCCGGATTTGCGCTTCAGTACGGAGTCATTACGGTAATCCACTGCTCTCATAGAGAACAGTGGATTCCGTCGCTCCTCCCCACTCGGCGAATCCGCTGCGGGGGGAGAAAGTGACATGAACATTATTTACGGCGCGGACGCGCCGTAAACAATGCATTGTCTATGGGGCCGGGAGCGGCGCCCCCGCCGCGCTCCGGCTCCGCCCCCGCCCCTTATTCACGGCGGATTTGTGCGCGCCATACGGCGCACAAATCCGTCGGGAATAAGCCGGGTGAACACGGCCTAATTCTGTTTTCTGCAGCTCTCTTGTCAGCCTTGCTTTGTAGACTTGGGAGGTATGGACAGAAGGTGGGAGATTTAGGGTGACATGTATGATTTTTGTTGCCCAGGCGACAAATTTTATGTGTATAATTATAGTTTAGAATGCGCCTGAATCTATGAACCCCATCTACAGCGGGTCATAAATCGGGCACATTCCAGCGCTCAGGCGCCATTTCTGGCTCAGGTGAACCACTTTGAAAGTGCTCTACCTGTTCCAGCAGTAATGCGCCTAGAAATGCCGTAATGAAGTTATAAATCTATAGCTTTGTACGCTTCTAGTGTGCCCCGGCTCACGAACCCCCCTGCCTGAAACCAGGCGCGTTAAAAAGTGCTGCTTGCGCTCTGTAATGCACCCAGGAGCGGCGTATGGGCCATGTAAAAATGTAGCGAACGGGGCTGCGCCTGATATCGGGTTGAAAACACAGCAGATATCTGGCGCAGCCCCGTTCATACACGTCGCCCCTAATGTCTTCTCTGTCATACAGAGGGAGGCCTGGACAAGACAGGAAAGTAACACTTTATAACTGTGTGGTGCTGTTCCTCTGTTATTGCTTCTTGAAATGTATTAGGCTAGGTCCACACGGTGTATTTGCAGGGTGTAATTACACCGCTGGTAATTCACATGTCAATTATTTCCCCCCCGCAGCGGATTCGCCGAGCAGGGAGAGGAGACGTAATCCATAGTTCTCTATGAGATTTGTGGATTACCGTAATGACTGGGACGTATTCCAGCCATAATTTGCGCACTCAGGCGCGTAATTATGGACTGAAATATGTCCAATTTTAAGCCGTGTGAACATGGCCTTACTGACGGGTGTTATCAATTGGGGATGCAACCCTGACCTGTCTGACATTATCCAAATTGAAGTGGTAACACTGATTTATTAATACATGTCTAGAAAGAATAACAGGGGAAAAGCATAACCTAAAGTTATAAAAGAAGATGCTCCAGAATTATTATTTCACAGAGAACATGAGTATTTACTAAATTAGCCCTAATGAGAGATCTTCCCTTTCTGAGCCACTCATTGCCTCCCATTCAGCCAAGCCAGCATCGCTCTGCTCTGTACTGATGAGGGGTAAACACCCCGAAACAGCTGTATACAGATGGGTAATGCTGGCTTGGCTAAATATCCCTTTTGTTTTCCAAAGACTCAGTGGGTCAAAAGCAAATTGAGGATTTTTTACATCCAACATCGGGCGCTTGAGCTTTTCAGCTCCTTTCCCATAATGCCTTGTGATATGCAGATGCTTTGTGGAGTGCAAAGGGCAATTTTGAATCTCTACATGCCTACATGGTGCTCTCCCTAAGGAGAGATCTTCCCTTCCTAAATTAGATAGGAATAGATAGGACAGGAATAGCCACAGGTCCTCTTCAAGCACACAAAACCTGCTACACTGTGTACACAGACAATGTAAGGGTGCATTCACACGGCAAGACCAAATACCGGTCAGATTTTCTGACCGGTATTTTGTCTGTTTTTGGCATGCAGGGGAACGGTTTTTGTCTGTGGTTTGTGGATTCAGGTTATCCCTTTTCACATTCACATGTTCATGTTCTGTCCGAAATCCAGGCAGAAGAATGAACATGTTCTAAGTTTTTCGTTACGCCGGCAGTGCCAATAACGAGGGGGGGGGCATAGAAATGCATTGTCAGCGGTGTGTATTCGACGCTAGCAATTGACATGTTAATTCTCCCCCCGCGCGTATGAGAGCTGTGAATTACCGTAATTGTGACACGCATTTCGCCGCATATTAAGCGCAATATGCGGCTAAACACGTGTGATTATGCTAGAAAATAAGCCATGTGAACATACCCTAAGGCAAGCACTGGTTTCAGGGGTATTGGTGGTGAGGAGGCCACTGGAACATAGTTGCAGCTCATGTATTGGCTGCTGACCACTGGCAAGTCTAGACCCATAATGACTGAATACTATCTCTACCACCAGCCCTGGTATTTAGGCCCATCTACAACTAATCCTACCCTTCTGTTACATCACTCAGACCTTGTCATATAGACCAAATCTGTTATCTGATAATCCTCAAGACCCTGTAGAAAGTCACTGCTTCTAGCATAGCTGCAGTAAATAAAGTACAGATAGCCCTATACACACTAGTGTAGCTAAGATATGGGTGGAGGATCCATTTACAATACATACTGTAAATTCAGTGTATATCTATGTATAGAGGAGTTTACTTTCTGATGTAAGCACAGTGGTTGCATTTCTTATATTACTGTACCTTTTCTTTCCAAACGCCTACACAGTTTCATTCAGTATTCGTGTCTGGCTTGTTTGCGCAAACAACTACTGAGCCAGCAAGAGGTTGTTAAACATTACATGTAGGCAGGAGGTCATATGCTAGATATCTGTGCAAACAATGCCAAGGAAATTTATGGGGTGACATTACAACATATGGAAACCTCTACATTTATTTATAGTATATTGGAAATAGAATAAAGCCAAAACTGTGTTAGATCACATTGTGGGTAAGGCCACTTTCAGACAGCTGCATGTTATCATTCATAGTGCGGCTTCAACACCCGGACTTACCACGATTCTACTGAGACAAACAGATCCCTATTGTCTAAATATGGTTCAGTAGGACCGTGAGTTCTGGAATAGGTAATGCAGCCGCCATATTACGGATGTTAAACAGCCCAGACTTCATTTCCACATGTACTTTTATTTGTAGCCAATAGTGAATGTATTTTCAAAAATATACTGCAGCAGTAGGTGCCAGCGGAAAAAGTCCTAACCACAGACCTTCAATGAAGAAACAGCAAATAATCCACCGCACTCCAAAATTGATGCAAAACTTGTGATAAGGACATGGGCGAATAAATCTTATCACAAGTTTTGCATCAATTTTGCAATAGTGAATGTAGAGATGGTGAGGAGTATTGCAGTCCTAAAAAATGTATTAATTTTACCACTGTGCCCTGTATAAGATCATTTAAAAATCTTTATATCCTGTTTCCCCGAAAATAAGATAGTGTCTTATATCAATTTGTGCTCCTAAAGATGCGCTACGTCTTATTTTCAGGGTATGTCTTATTTTTACACAAATGAATTATAGCATGCTATACTAATGTGTGTCTGTATATGTATATCTTAAAGTTTAGCCTAATAAATCACAGGATATATGTATGTAAAGGACATTTTATGGCAGCTGCAGGGACTTCTCAAAGGATGGATAATGTGACATGCTGGGACTTGTAGAACTAGAAGTTCCAGCATGCCCCATCAGCCATCCTGTGAGATGTGTGTGTGTCAGTGTCATTGCTCTATTCTCCCTCCCTATCCCTCACTTACTTGTACACTTTCTATCTCCTATCCTGGGATATTCGGGACCTGTGGTGACATCAGTCACATGAACTCCCTGCACAGGTCCTTCACCCCTCTGTTAAGACAATATGCCCCAGGGCTGTTTCTCGGGGTGGGCAGGGCTTGGGAACACCCATGCCTCCCACCTTTCTCTCTGCCCACCATTAGGGATGGCCCTTTGTATGGGGAGCTGCAGCCAGGACTTCTGCTATGTCTTACTTTCAGGGGATGCCTTATATTGTGAAGTTTGAAAAAAAATCTCACTATGTCTTATTTTCAGGGAAACACGGTAGTGTTGTAAATTAATTGTTTCCTAGAAATAATAACTACCACATGCAGGGCCAGATAAAGGTTGGTGTCCCCAGTAACCCAGTCATACAATGCATTGCCATGCACATTAGCTAACTTACCCCCATGCCACCCAAATCAACAGTCTATGCCAACAATGTTATATGTGTAGGGGCACGTCCACGTTCCACCTAGTATCTACTTTTGGAGGAAACAAGAATCAGGAGCTTGGGGTCTCAAGTATGAAAGTTGTCTAGGTCTAAGACTGTCTTTGTTGCCCATAGCAACCAATCAGAGCTCTCCTTTCATTTCATATAGTGCTCTGGAAAAATGAAAGGGGGCTGTGATTGGTTGCTATGGGCAACAAAGAAAGTCTTAGACCTAGACAGTTTTCATACATGTCCCCTTTGGACTCTATATTTATTAAGAGCTAAAAAAAAAAGTAATTACCTCCTGCTGCATTTTAAAACTTCTCGAATTTTTAGTACTCGAACCGAACTGAACATTTTACTGTTCGTTTGAGTAAAGTTCTAGTTTGACACGCCATTTTCGTTTTCAGTGGCTTTCTGCACTTTTGGCGGCCATCCAATCACCTTTCTGCACTTTTGGCAGCCATCCAATCAGTGCAGAGCACAGAGAAGTGTCAAAAACATCATCGCTGAGGTGTAGGACTCTCATTGGCTGCTAAAATCACATGATCATGTTATATAGATTTCACTATATTGCCATGTGAACGCCATTTTCAGCTCACTCTCTGTACTGTACAGACTTCTCTTAGTTAGATAGCATTTTCCTCTCCATAGACATCAATAGTTAGGGAGTTTGGTATTGCTGGCTGCATCTTTCCTACACCCAGAAGCTGTTATTTGGTGACATTTGCAGGCTCACATAACGCCTAAGTCTCATATACATTAATATAGATTATACAGAGTGATTGGAATTGCTAAATCATATTCAGTGCCCAAAAGTTCTGTTTTCGCAGTTTTGGGGGTTCAGTAATTGTATAACACACTGTCTCCAAATCTCCTATGTGTGAAAGGGGCTTTTGGGCCGCTCAGGATGCAGGGCCCCATAGCAGCTGCTACCGCTGCACCTCCTATAGCTACGCCCCTGCTTGCAAGCTGTCCTCATCTTTTCAGTTAGCCATTGAAAGGAATGAAGTATTTTAGCCTCTCAATTTTTTTCTTAGAGACAAATTTTCTTCACTTAGTTGTTCCACGTGTCCAGTTAACTATTATGGATGGTAATTCCAGCTTCTCCTCACCTGTACAGGTATAAAAATTAACCTGAACATCTTCTCCCATTGACTTTAATGGGGTTCGAAGTTCGAGTTCGAATAGAACTTCGAACTGAACTCACAAAAGTTCGAGGTTGTAATCGAACTAGAACATTTTACTGCTCACTCAACACTGCAAGAACTCAAGAACTGCATAAAAAAGTGTAAAAGTGGGAACACAGCAGTCATGTTAGACTTTGGTCCTTACTGGAAGATCCCTTCTAAAAATAAATTTACATAGGACAAGCATGCTGAGCAATTTCTCCAGCGGACGATCATGTAGGAAAACAGCAGTGTGTTACAATAGCAGCAATGTGGAGAAGATTTTAAGAAATCTCATGAACAGGCTGCGGAAAAAATCAGAATGGAATCTGCATGGAAATTGATTATCCGTACGGATTTTAAATCTGCAGCATGTTAATTGATGTTGTGGATATGCTGCGGATTTATTATGGTGAGTTCACACCAAGGGCATAACTATAAATCACTGGGCCCCAGAGCAAAATGAAATGGGCTCCCACCATCTAATAACAAGGAATTTAACAGGAGCATAAGCATCAATAAATAAGGTATGAGGATAGAGACAAAACATGTTTATGTCCTGGTGAGTGAGGACCGCACAGAGGAGGACTGGGGGACTGCATGTTGTGCACCCCTGATCTCTACTACAGCAAATGTGAATAGAGCTGAAATGAGGGTTTCTAACTATTCTCTTTAACAACATTTGCATCTGCCGCTTTGCTTATATCTTGCACTTTTTTTTGTATAACTTATGTACTATGCACAATTTTTTTGTAAAACCCTTACTATATGTACAGATGAAACCAGAAGTTTACATACACTATATAAAAAGACACATCTGCATGTTCTTCTCACTATCTGACATGAAATCAGAATAAGCCATGTTCACACGCTTAAATGGGCCGTTTTTCGTCCGGTAATTAGGCCGAATAGGCCAATTACGGCTGAAAATAGGCCATTCAATTACAGTAATTCACAGTTCTCTAGAGAATAGGATTACGTTTCTCTCCCCAGCCCGTACGAAGCCCCGAGGGGGAGATACTGACAATGTGAATTTAGGCGTATACCACTGCTAGCAGTGATGTCTATGGCCCGAAGTGCCGGCACCCCTCACTCCCCGCTCACCGCACCCGTCACCGGCGTAATTGGGGACGTAATTACGTCCCAGTAAGTCGTTGGTGGAAACTGGTCCTAAACCTACGTGTTTAGGTCAATAGGATTACTAATTATATGCAATGCCAGAATAATGAGAGAGAATTTTTTAAGGTAAAACAGCTGGAAGAGTCCCTACAAAAGTGTTGTAGGGACTCTCCTAGCCATTTTGTGGGGACTCTCCCAGTAGAGTTGTGGGGACTCTCATAGCAGTGTCGAAGGGACTCTCACAGCTATTATTGTAGGGACTCTCCCAGCAGTGTTGTAGGGACTCTCCCAGCCATTTTGTGGGGACTCTCCCAGCTGTTGTTGGGGACTTTCCTAGCAGTGTTGTAGGGACTCTCCAGCTATTTTGTAGGGACTCTCCCAGCAGTGTTGTAGAGACTTTCCAGTGTTTGTAGGACTTCTTGAGTGTGGGGAACTCTAGCGTGTCGAAGGGACTCTCCCAGCAGTGTTGTAGGGACTCTCCCAGCAGTGTTGTTGGGACTCTCCCAGATGTTTTGTGGGGACTCTCCCAGCACTGTTTTTGGGGACTCTCCAAGCATTGTTGTGGGGACTCTCCTTGCTGTTTTGTAGGGACTCTCCCAGCTGTTTTGTAGGGACTCTCCTAGCTGTTTTGTAGGGACTTTCTTTGCTGTTTTGTAGGAACTCTCCTTGCTGTTTTGTAGGGACTCTCCAGGCAGTGTTGTGGGGACTCTACCGGCAGTGTTGTGGGGACTCTCCCGGCAGTGTTGTGTGGACTCTCTTAGCAGTGTTGTGTGGACTCTCCTTGCTGTTTTGTAGGGACTCTCTTAGCAGTGTTGTGTAGACTCTCCTTGCTGTTTTGTGGGGACTCTCCCAGATGTTGCACCTTCTTGCTTGCTCCTCTGCACAAGTCCCTGCCTCCACTATGCTGAGCACTGTAGATACTGCAGCTCCCGTTCCGCCGCTGGGGGGAGCCCATGAGGCGTTACCTGTGTGCTAATGTGTGAGCCTCACTTCCCAGCAGCGCTGTCTTTGTGAGTGCGCGGAATGCTGCGTATTTTGTAGGGACCCCTTGCTTTTTTGTGGGGATCCCCCGCCTGTGTTGGGGGGACTTCCCCCATTGTTTTTGGATCTCTTAGCAGTGTTGTGGGGACCCCCTTGCTTTTTTTGTGGACTCTCCCCGGGCAGTGTTGTGGGCTCTCCGGCAGTGTTGTGGGGGACTCTCCCAGCAGTGTTGTAGGGACTCTCCCAGCTTTTTTGTGGGGATCTCCTTGCTGTTTTGTGGGGACTCTCCGGCAGTTTTTGTGGGGACTTCTTGCAGT
Source organism: Phyllomedusa bahiana (assembly GCA_025379985.1). NCBI lineage: Eukaryota > Metazoa > Chordata > Amphibia > Anura > Hylidae > Phyllomedusa > Phyllomedusa bahiana. The sequence continues at coordinate 36,079 of JAODAL010015392.1, read as the reverse complement.
TTTGTGTGGATTTTTTTTGAGTTTTGTGTGGACCCCCCTTGTGTTTTTGAGGGACTTCCCCAAGGAGTGTTGTGGGGGACTCTCCCGCAGTGTTGTGGGGATCTCCGGCAGGTTTGTGGACCTTTTAGCAGTGTGTTTTTGGACTCCTTGTGTTTTGGGGGACTCTCCCAGATTTAAAACCTTCTTGCTTGCCCCTCTGCAAAAGGTCCCTGCTCCACATGCGACACTGTAATACGAGCTCCCGTTCCGCCGCTGGGGGGAGCCCATGAGGCGTTACCTGTGTGCTAATGTGTGAGCCTCACTTCCCAGCAGCGCTGTCTTTGTGAGTGCGCGGAATGCTGCGTATGTTTTGTAGCTGATCAGGGCAGAGGCACCGAGGCTGCTATCACAGGAGTACTCCGGGACGCTGCGGCCGCCAGTGGGGTCCACACACGGTAAGAGCTGCGCAGGTGGAGCAGGCTTTAGTGCCCGGTGATACTAGGGAGCTGCACTCAGTCCTATCTATCCTGCCGCTGCAGTCCAGCCTTCCCTTGTGTAACCTGTGCACTGAGGCTTGTTGCTGACCCCAGACCCAGTCCTGCTAATGCTCCCCCCCTGGCTCAGTGTAACCCTATAGAAGGGGGCTGAACCCAAGGTGCTGCTGAGCCATTGTTATCCAGGTGGGATTTCCTACACAGCACCTTTTATGTTGGGCAATCTCCTGGAAATCCTCTAAGACTGCATTGTTGTATGGTGTAGGTCCCCAGTATGTGCCCTGCAGTCTGCTGGATCAGGCACACCGCTGCTTGCTTATTAACCTCTTCATACAAAGCACTTGCAGAGTATTTTTTATTTTTTTGGAAGTGACTATGATAAAGCCTGTTGTAAAGAGCCTGACCCATTCCAATGACAACAATCCTGAGCAAAGGAAAGGATCCTCTGCTGCTATCGATGACATCCAAATGACATTGATTGGCAGATTGATTACATACAGGATGTAAATGGTGGCGCCGTTCCAATCCTTCAGTCCGTTTGTCATTGTGGCAAGATGGCCAACTTGGGGTTGACTTATTGGCAGTCGCTCTTTGTGAATGGGCCTTTACCAGCTGAGAAGGGGTTACGTCGTTCTCTGCTATAGGTGGGCAAAGTAAGATTAATGACTGTGCTGTAAAGCCCTGGTTGATCACTCTATAGTCAAGTGATTGCTACTCAACTTCATTTTCATTCACAGTCACCGTGTAATTGACACCATCCATAATGCTATCTGTTCCTTGTTACTGCAATGTAATGATTCACATCGGTGTTGTGTGTAGATCGCACTATAAACAGATTTTCAGCGCCACTCATGGCTCCACTTGTATCTATTCCAATTCATATACTTCTGCTATTGTACTGATCAGTTTCTGACTTCACTTGTCAGGTTGGGTTCAGATGTTAAGTGTTGTATCCTTCAGCGGCATCAAAACCGCATGTAGAAAAACAAGTGCGCTTAAGATCGCATCAAAACCGGATGGTAAAAAACATGCATGCTTTTTTTCCTTTTCATTGCAGGCATTTTTAGAATTAACTCAAATTTGGAACACAAATTAAGTTTCTATAAACACCTATAAAAATTCATAAAAACCAAAAACTGCTACCTGTGAACCCTGCCAAATGAACTTAACCCATTATTTAGGATATGTTCGCTCGATAAATTTGACGCAAAATAGTTTAGCGCCAATTCCTTGTCATTAAATACGCACCTGTAAGCGCAGGTTTCACATGAGAATTTGATTCTGATTTTCAGTCTCCTTTATTCTATAATGTGAGCATTCTTCTCTCTTTTTTTTTTTTTTTTAGTGCTGAAAAGAAAGCAGCAGCCAGAAAAATCGGCATCATTTCAACAATGGCGCTGATTTTCCATAAGAAACAATGTAATATGGATTGCAGATGCTGAGTAGTGGGCTAAAAGGCAAAACAAAACACTAACCTTAAACTGGTGGCCTCCATAAGGAGAGTATGATATCCACCTCCACATCAATACCCACCTCATTGCCTCCACACCCAGTAGCCAATTCGCTCTGTCAAAAACTGATGAGGGCAAAACCCCGAAAACGCGTATGTAATGAGCAATTTTGGCTGACAATTTTTCCTTTTTGCTTCTCAAAAAATTCTAGTGAAATCGAAGTAAATTGAGGATTTGTTACAACCTATAGAGGGCGCAGTGAGCTTTCCAGCTCCTTTCCCATAATGCCATATGGATTGCAGGCAGATTGGATGCTGATTCTCATGCAGATTCAGCACTGAATCCACCCGGAATCAACACCTGAATCCTTTACGTGAACGTAGCCTGACTAAGGCAATGTCCACATAGCGCAGGAATACCGTCGGAAATACTAAGGGGCCGTTCGCACAGCACAGTGCAAATACCGACCGGTATTTGCACTGTTTTGGGGCCATGCACACGGCCGACAGGGGACGGCTTTCTCTGCTGTTTGCGGAGAAAAGCCCTCCCCCCCTTGCATTGAGATGTATACATTCCGCCCGAAAACCGGGCAGAAGAATGAACATGCTCAATGTTTTTCGGACCGCCGGCGGTCTAAAAAAAATGTCTGGCGGAAAATGCGTGCAGTGGGGACCGCTGCGTGGGTTTTCCATAGAGGTCCGTGTAAAAGTTTGTCGGACGGTTTGCAAAACCGACTGACAAACAGTGCAGTGGGGACAAAGCCTAACGGTACCTTGTGCTGCATAGAGCGCAATGAAAAAATCTCTGCTGTAGTCTAAACATCATTTACCTTCACGTTAAAAATCCGGCGGAATATACAACATGTTGTGTATTCCGCCGGATTCTGCTTGGATTCGCCGTTGGCCCTGGACATTGAGTGTACGGGGCCGATGGCAAATCCAAGAACAGGCCACGACTTATGTGCAAATCTGCACCAAAACCCCCGTACTGCCGCGGTCCAGCAATGACATAATGCTGTCATTTCCGACGGTATTTTGTCATATGCTGTGTGGACCTAGTTTTAAGAAGGAGACTCTGAATAGTGGCTACTAGAAGAGAGTTGTCATTCTTTTGGAGGAGAGCTAATTTTCAGATTGAAATAGTTTTTCAAAGACTTTTAGAAATCCTCTTCGGCTTTAAAATAAAAAAAATAATGAACTAGTACTTACCTCTCCAGCCGCCGCCAGAGCACCGGTGTCCTGGTCACATGAGCATGTATGGGCAGCACAGTGGGGAACACTTTTTCCTTGCAGCACTGGGTTCAGATCAGACCATCTGCTGCAAGGATTTTGTATGTTCTCCATGTGTTCACAGCTACTCTAGTTTCAACTATACCTCAAATACATAAATTAATCTGGAATTTAGATTGTGAGCCCCAATACGAATGATAACAATCTCTGTACAGCGCTGTGGAACATAGCATCACTATATAACTGAATAAAATAAATGGGCAATGGTGAGTGACTGGTGGGGGATGCAGCATGGGAGGTGACTACACGCTCATTTTTTATTTTAAATTGGCTCTAAGCAAAACAAGGGCTTTTGTTTTTTGAAAATCTTCTCAACTGCTCAGAATTGCTTTAAAACTAAAGAAGAATACTGAAAATCAAGCAAAACCCCTTTTATTCCATGATGGATTGATTGAAAAGAAGTCTCTATAAACCAGCTGGGTCTCCCAGCACCCAGTACTTATATTGTAACTTCCATTTTTTTATGGAAGCACACATTATACAAATCACTGCATACTATGGGGCAGATTTATCAATAGTGTCTAGCTCTTAGACAGTGGAAAGTAAGACTAGACAGTCTTTAAATTCGCCACTTGTATCATAGTGTTCACAAATCTGCCGCAGCAGGTTAAAACTATCTAGTCTAACCTTACACCATTTTAAGCTGTCTTACTTTATGCTACTAACTGCAGCAAAACGTTGGCATATTTTTTTTTGTTGAACACTAAGAGCCGGTTCACACGGCTTATTCACGCCGTAATTGCGGGATGGATTTCGCCCACAATTACGTCTTGAGTAAGGGGCGGGGGCTCTGCCTGCCGGCCCCATAGACTTTCATTACCCACGGCGCGTATGCTGCGGGGATAATGAACATGTCACTTTCTCCCCTCCCGGCGGATTCGCCGGGCGGGGAGGGGAGACGGAATCCATAGTTCTCTATGAGAACTGTGGATTACCGTAATGGCTGGACGGATTTCAGCCGTATTGCAGCGCAGTACGGCACGCAGTACGGCTTCAATCCGTCCCTCCAACAAGCCGTGTGAACGGCCCTCCAGCCACATCAGACGAGATGCTGACGTGTCTAAAACACATAATACGACATTATGTTTGGTGCAAATTGTGCCGGAATTCTGATGCAGCTGCCTTGATGAATGTGCCCCAATCTTCCTAGGTTCACTGCTTTCAGGAGCCAACACTTGGTGGGACATAGAGTGATTATAGCTCTAAAATATGGCCCCTATGACACTCCATGCCCCACCTTACGCATGTGTGAGCATGCTGCTGTTATGCTATTGATCCCCTTAACTGATTTGGTGGCTGACTTTAGTGAAGAGCTGGGGATGCATGTTGATGCCACCAGCCCTCCAAAGAAACCTGTGTATTTCTAGTTGCTGATCAGAAAAGAGAAAGCAGAGAGCCAGCCAGACTGGTCCTTCAGGATTTCCTGGAGATGCCTCACCTTGGGAGCTAACGCTTTAAGGCCATGTTAACACAAAGCTGTTTTCCACATGGATTCCGCACTAGTATTCACATCCCTGTGCTTTCAGTAGGAATCCTCTGTCCAGTTTACATTGTAAACTGCAGCACGGATTTGAAATCTACGTTCTTGAAGGAAGAGAAACGACGTGTCGCTTCTTTGATGCAGAATCCGCTCAAAATCTGCATCGTGTAGTCTGCATGTAGATTAGTCCTATACAATAGGGTGATCTGTGGCCAAATCCACAGAATACGGCAGCAAATTCACATTAGAAATCTGAGGTTGGTCTATTAGAGGGTGACTAGGGTGCCAGGCTTTCAGAGCTGTGCCACTCCCTGTGAATTGTAAAATGAGTGGTTAGTTGGTGTGCTAGAGCTCCCAATCCAAGGTGGTGCCTGCCCCCTGTGCTGGTGCCTTCAATTCTGCTAAACGCTGGTTGTGTCCTCTGGGGCAGTGTTCCCCAACTCCAGTCCTCAGGACCCACCAACAGGTCATGTTTTCAGGATCTCCCACAGAATGCACGGACAATAATGAAATCACCGGTGCAAGGCTAAGGAAAGCCAGAAAACATGACCTGTTGGTGTGCCTTGAGGACTGAAGTTGGGAACCCCTGCTTTAGCGAGAAGTGGAGAGCCGTTCCTGCTGTGTTTAGCCTTGGTCCATCTCTGATCGTGGTGGGATGGTCTCGGGTGTCATGTTGGACCAGATTGAGTTTGAGATGTGTATTACATTGTCACCTGGAAGAAATGTATGGCCAAACATGAAGCACTGTCCTTTTTAGAAATCCTAAAAACAAGGTATGGCACCATTGGCATAACAATAGACATTGCACCCATTGCAGCTGCTATAGGGCCCGGAGGTTGAGGGGCCCCTCAGGTGTAATAACAATGTACCTTTTGTACAGAATGATAAAGTTGATGGAAGTTTGCCTGTTATCCATTATCCACACCCTGTACTGTTGTATGGTTCTTGTCATTAGGTGTTGGAGCCCATCTCATGTTGCCCTATGAGAGTTAGTTCTGCCTCTGCATGGCACATGTCATATGATGTTCCTCAGTGCTTATCAGTCTTCGCTCATCACAATACTGAGCACATGGAGGGGTCACTTGAACTGGTTGTCCCTTTTGGCTTTAAAAGAGTTAAAGGCTGCTCTCCTTTCTCCTATTGACCTTATAATTGTTTCCGAGCTGTAATTAGATTGGAGACTGGAAACGCTTTATCTTGAAGGGGGTCAAATATTCTTCACAAAACAAGTTCCAATCTGCTTTGATATTGTTCTTTCTAATTACAGGGTAATTTCATGCATGAATAGATATGTTCTGTAGGAATGAGAATATCCAGATACCACAAGATCACGCCAGGGTCTTCTGTCCAAGCCTACGTCACTAACATAGCAGCTTCACATATCAGTGTTTTATACACAGCAGAAAATGTCTGTTAAGGCAGGATATATAAATGGAGCACATGGAACAAGATAGGTGAAGTATTAAAGAGAACCTGTCACCTAGTTTATGCCCCCCTTGCTGAGGACAGCACAAGCTAGTGTCAGACATGCTGTTTCCAGCGCTGTGGCCATTATTCTGTAAGATGCTGCAGTTTGAGTATTTAGTGTTCAAATCTGCAGTTTTTAGCCAGAAAAGAGTCATTTAAAGAGAGTTTATTTTTTCAAACCCCGCCCATCTGAGGCTAGCCCCGCCCACCTCAACTGATAAACCTATTACTTTGAATGGGTAGAACCATGTGAATAACTGCCAGGTGGCTAGCCTTTGGTGGGCGGGGACAACACATTCTCATGAATAAGATTTGAGCATTGAATGCACTAAAACTACAGCATCTTACAGAATAAGGGACACAGCGCTGGAAACAGCAGGTCTGTCACTAGCTTGTGCTGTCCTCAGCAAGGGGGGGGCATACTCTATGTGACAGGTTCCCTTTAAAGGGGTTGTCCACGTTGTAAGAAAATTTAACAGGCAACTCCTGAGGCCCCTTAAAAAAACAAAAACTCTCCTTCCTCCAGTCCCCAATTTCAGTGCTGTGTCTTCTGTTTTCGATCTTGTACTTCCAACAGGAACATCCCTACTGCAGACGCTGATTGGCCCAAGAGCTGCCTGTTGGATTTTCTTATGAAGTGGACAACCCCTTTAAGGTATATGAACATAGATGGGGGTCCCCTGCTCTGGACCAGTCTCTGTTAGAGTGGGGAGCTTGAGGCAAAAGAGGCTCCAGCTTTTGAGCACCTTGCTCATCCATGTATTCATTCGGGTAGGTATGGTGTAATACCACTTTCCTCCTATAGCAGTCCAAAGACTGTGAAAATGTCTGTACAGACATAAGAGATCTCATAGCTGACTGCTGCATCCAGTCTAGACTATTCTGTATAAACTGAATCTATCAACGGCACATACTTGTCTCCTGTCATACATTGCTGTAGATACATTGCTGTAGATACATATGTATAACTAGTTAATAGGCTGTTTACCTCAGAGCATAGACTAGATTGGCTACAGTTCCATCAATCCTGGCCCTTCTTTTCCTCTCCATATGCTGTTTCTAGTCGGAAAGCCCAGGCACACAAGACTGATGGTGGATGCCAGGTTTATTCAGCTGTGATCTAATGTGTATGGCTTTTGGATGTACTCACCAAGGTTCTCATTCATTGATAGTAACCAGAGATCATAAAATGATTGTATGTTAGCAAGTGGTAGAAGCCATTTAAAAGGAACCTGTCACTATAAAAATGCTGCTTACTTTACCAGCATGCTATCATGGAGCAGGAGGAGCAGCAGAGTGGTCTATAGTTTTTGGTAAAAAGGTTCAGTAGAACTTGTAAGTTATTGGTTGAAATCCGTGCTTATCTTTAGGAGTCCAGAGGCTGGTCCCACTGAATGATTGACAGCTATCTCTGTATAAGCACTTAAACAGAGATCCTGTCAATCACTGAATAAGACCGCCCACTGGACTCCTAAGCCCAGAATGATCAGAGATTTAAATAAATAAATTCTAAGTTGTAATAAACCTTTTCTCCTTAACTGTGCATTAATTTATTCAACTCTTCCTACTCTATAACATGATGCTGGCAGATCAGACTGCATGCTCAATGTGATGGGTTCCTATAAGGGGCATGTCAAGGCCGTATCGTCTTAAGGTTGTATTCACACTATGGTCTGTGTGCCCATTCAGTGTATTTGCTGAGATCTACGCCTGGTCCATGTTCTGGATAGGTCCACAGTTCTCTATTAATCTGATTGATGCTAAAAGAGAGTGTCCATATAACATCTGCCAGGCAGGTGTAGGTTGTCTTTCCTTATATCAGTAGAGGTCTAGCTTGACAGACTTTCCTTCTGTTCTTTAGCAGGACATATATGGAAGGCCAGTCTACAGTTAAAACATCTTAGAACATGACCCTTATTATCCACAGATTAAATATTAAAGGACTTTTCTCTCCATGCTGTTCCACAGAGCCTGCTTTTCACAGCCAGCATCTGACTCCTAGTTCCTGATCAGGCAGCAGTCACTGGCATATCAGCTCTGCTATTCCAAACTGAGCATGTTAGAGGGACATTGCCAATAGAACGTTTAAACGTCAGAATACAAGGCTACAGATCCTTAAAGGGTTAAGGTTTGTTAGTAAGAAACACAATCAAGCTCCTGTGCTGCTGTTAAGAAACAGCAAGGAGGGGTAACCTAGGGAAGCTTTTGTAAACGACAGGGACAGGGGATAAGGACTGCTCTAGCTCTGAAGGGAAGCAAAATTAGAACAGCAATGTATTTGGTAATATTCTTTGTTCACCTTTGCCTACATGTTTGAAGCTGGTCAATGTGGTGAGAAAACCCTTTTAAGATATGGTGCCGGATACATAAGGGCTTTTCCCCACAGCATGGTATTTTGGTTGGTTTTTCAAACTGTTTGCGACGTGCAATGCCTCCCATAGACTTTAATAGAAAATTCATTCAGCAGTCCACACTGCACGGATTTTCTGCCAAACAGTTTCTGACACCGCCGCTGTTCCGAAAAAACTTAGAACATGTTCAATCTTCTGCCTGGTTTTCGGGCAGAACATGTGGGCGCGAACTGCGGACTAAAGCCACCTTGAAATCACTTGTTCACACATTTCTTAACTTGCTGGGACCAGGCTTCAGTTTTATTAAGCAAAGTTGTATTTTAATCCAATTATGTTAAGCAATGAAGAGCTGGAAATTCCACATTTCTTCATCTGTTAATCCTGGCAGAGGTCATAAATCCAGGATTACACAGTACTGTGCTTCGTTTTAAACTTGTGTTTAATAACGGTGCTCTTCCTTCAGGTTGGTAACGATCCCCACTGTTTTCTAGAGCTCCTGGCAGGTTCACCATCCTGCTTTCCCAGGCTCATTTTCCTTTTCATTTTGTAATATATAGCATGCATTAGACTCTAACGGCCACAGGGTTCATCATCTACCTTTTCTAGGATGGTTGGTCAGCCATTTTCATACATTCCATACCACCCTTATGGCTGAAAAACTGGGAAAATCTGCCGTTCTCAAATGTTGGAAAGGTGTGGAAATGAATGACTAAGGTTTATAATATTATTATGTTAAAGAGAACTCGTGACCTCTCCTGACTTGTCCGTGTAAGTAAATCCTTGTGTTCCCTGTGAAATAACAATTCTGAATCATCTCCTCTTATACCTCTGTGTTGTGCTGCTCCTCTGTTATTCCTACTAGAAATGTATTAGCGAATCAGATGGGTTTTGTCATTCCAGTTTTCAGAGGGGTGAGTCCCTGTACAAACTGACTCTCTTAGCACTGATTGAACAATGACAGTCCCCAATTGGTGACACCCAGTTGACAGATTCAGTAATACATTTCTAGTAGGAATAACAGAGGAGCAGCACAACACAGAGGTATAAGCCTATGTCTACACTGCTTCGGACAAAAAAACGCCCCAAAAGCGGCCATTTTTTCTCTAATACAGGACCACGTTTTTTGTCACGCTGTGTACAAAAACCGCGGTCGCTTCTCGTTTCTTTGCCGTCACCCATACAATAGTATAATACGCCGCTGCCAAAAGACGAGCAGAGAAAAGACGAGCTGTGTAGACAGCAGCTCGTCTTTTCCATTGCCATCTATGTGGCCACAGGAATGATCGAATCCTCGGCGCTTTTAAAAAACGAAAAGCGCCAAAGATATGATCATTTTCCTGTGGACATAGCCTAAGAGAAGATGCTCCAACATTGTTATGACGTGGGAATTCAATTATTTACAAAAACGGACTTGTCAGGAACAGCCACAGGTCCTCATTAAAGGAGAAGTTAAAGGGGTTGTCTCATCTCAAAGTTTCATAGGATGCATGAATGAAATAATGCTTCTTGGCTCTGTCACTTCATGGTCAAGCTGTCTGTAATTAGCTCCATGTATTCAGACTTCTGCTAATTAGATAAATCTCATGCTGTCAGGACCAGGGAAGCTTCTGAGGTAAAGTCAGCAGTAATTACCTCTTTTGTCTGAAAGATCAGATAACAAACAAGCTCTCACTGCCCAGAGTTCTGCCCACGACCTGTGATGACGTCACTCCCTGCTATCAGATAGAACAAACAGCGGGGGTGGGGGGGGAGGATTGAAGTACACAGGTCGGTCACTTGGTAAAGCAGAGAGAGCACAGAAGTGGTAAAATCACTTGTAGCTCCTTAACAAACAAAAAAATGAACAACGCAGTATCTTTGGAAAACGTCTTCATTTAGTGCTTTCTACATGTTGAAAGTTGATCTTTGTAGTGAGACAACCACTTTAAGGACTGTGTTGTGGAGTTTTTGCTATCAGTTTATCTCCCTTTTTATGGTTGTTAAAGTCGAATATGAAAGCTGATTGGTTATAAATGGTTATAATTCTAGTTTTCAATGGGGCTATGCTATTAATTTTAAAATAAGCATACTGTTGCCATTTTAAGGTAAATTAATGTTATAGTCGTGTCTCGTCTCACCTTGGATCCAGAGCTGCAACATCTTTGCTTTTCATTGGGCTTATTTTTCTTCCAGTCTTGATTCAAATAAGATGCTAGTGGTCATGTGTTACAGTTAATCAGTGGTTGTAGCTGTTTACATCCTGTTCAAATCAAGACCGAAAGAGAACATAAGACCGGCGGCGAGTAACGACGGCGCAGCACTTGGTCCAAGGTGAATGTGGTTTTTTTTTTCTTATTCTAAAATGGTAGCAGTTTGCTTAAAGGAGTTGTCTCCCCACAGGGTTTCAAAGAATGCATGAAAGAAATTCTCTGTCACTTCCTGGTTCATACTAATTTGCATAAACTCCGTGCTTGTACAGCATAAGCTCCGTGCTTTCAGATGCTAATTAGATTAGATTAGCTTCTCAAACTACTGAAGGACTTCTTATCTGACCCCCAAAACAAAAGCCCTAATTACAGAGCTGTTTACTTGAGATAAATCAAGCTTTTTACTGTCTGGCAGCACAGGACACTGACTGACACTGCTGACCTGTGTGATGACTCACTCTCTGTTATCTCATTGAACAAACAGCCTGGGGAGATTTGTTTACAGGTCGTTACTGAGGGAACTGAAATAGCCATGGAGGTAATAAATTCACTTGTATCTCTTTAGGGAAAACAGAGGAACAATGCAATATATTTGGAAAATGTCTTTATTTTGTGTTCCCTACAATTTGAAAGCTATTCTTTGTAGCGAGACAACCCCTTTAAACAAATAATACAAAAATGAATCGGACTACCATGTAAAAGAACGCCTGAAGGGGCTGTGCATGCAGATATTGTCTATATTGTGTCTGAGGCCCCCACTCAGGCTTGGCTCATGCAGTGCTTTTTATTCCTGGTTTTTGCTTAGAATTACTGCAAAATATGCATCAAAAACACTGTGTACACCCGGGCTCAGTCATAACCCAGTGGATTACAGGTTTTTGCTATTGAATGTATCACAATATAATAATAATAATAATAATCTTTATTTCTATAGCGCCAACATATTCTGCAGCACTTTACAAATTCAAGGGTAAACATACAGTCATTACACATTAAAAGTACTTACAAATGAGACACAAGGTGTGAGGGCCCTGCTCGTGAGAGCTTACAATCTATTAGGGTGTATGGGTGAAACATACGGTGAGAAGTGCCAAGTTTACAATGGTCCCGGCCATGTTCATAATAGGGGGTGGTTTACATGAAAAATGGATGAACCTGCCACCCAGACTGTACATCTATATACAGATAAGTGCCTGTGAGTAAGTGCCTGTGAGGGGAGTGACAGATGTGTGTGATAGCAGTTAGGGATCTTGGTGGGCCAGACCGAGAAGATGTATTTTCAGGGCCCTCTTAAAACTATGAGGGTTGTGAATGTGCCTGATCGCCCGCGGTAGCATATTCCAGAGAATTGGTGCCGCACGTGTGAAATCTTGGAGACGGGCATGGGAGGTTCGGATGATTGATGATTGATGAGTGTAACCTGAATATGACTCATTGAAACCTGGAAAGTAATGGGTGTTTTTTTTAAATGTTTGACAAAAAGTAAAGAATTTGATCATCAACATTGGACAGATGCTCTTCATATACTGATGTTACTTTTTCAATCTGATCCTGTAATCCAACGATTTAGATACATGGTGGTTTAAATCTATAATGACCCAGTGGAGAACATTGATCAAGGCAATTGCGCTAGAATTCTGTACACCACATTTATTATGTGTTTTAGCCAGTTTTTAGTCACTTTTGCACCTTCTCTGACTAAAGGGGCATGGTCTCGGTAAAAGGGGCATTGCTTCATAGGGAGGGGGCATGGATTCACGTGTGAGGCTATGTGCCAACAAAGTGCACCAACATTTTGGTGCAATTAATGGCATAAAGTAGGCTAACTAATAAAAGGTGTAGAGATAGACAAGGCAGTCTAAGCATGTCCCAGATTTATCAACCCTGTGATAAATGTGGTGCAATGTAAGACAGTGTAATCTTAGACTAGACAAAGACTTGGAAAGTATTGATAAATCTGCCCCATTGTATCAAGTCTTCATTTTTGCCCATGTTCCCTAATATACTTTAATATTGGGATATCTACCCTCTTTAAAGGAGAATTTGCTGCGCTGCGGTATACAAGTTATCGTGATGGATACCGAAAATGAAGGCCAAAAACGTTATGTAGATGAATCCTAAAATTTCTCTCCTACTTTTTTTTTTTTCCCTGAACACGGCTCCTGTGTATTGCTCAGTGTATAAAAGGTTGAGGGTCTGATCTGTAAGAACTACTTTAAAGACAATACAAACACAATGCACTACGTTTATTAATCATGGTTGAGATTGAGTAAATATATGGCAGTGGACAGCCATCAGAATTAGCCCTGGGCAGCAAGCTTCGCAGTTCATTTCAGCTCCCTCGGAGACATTATTTTGCAGTAATTGCTTGTAGGTCAATGTATTTAATTCATTGTATAATAATACAATTGATCCTTATGTTTGTTGCTTAAATCCGGCTCGGTTATAAGTCAGGAAAGCAAATCTGTTTGTGCCAAAAGGCATCTCCCTTGCTATTAGTACCTTTGTGTTGACTGTGGGATGATTTAGATGTAGCAAAGGTGACTTTGTTTTTCGGCACAACTCATCATGAGATAACAATTTTTATGAATATTTTGTGCTTTCCACAGCACTGCCATAAATCGACCACATTATCTAAACCTGGGAGCATAGACTAATGTTTTACAGCCTGGTTTATATCTCCAACAGAGTAGCTGCCCTCAAAACTTTGTATATTCTATACAAAACGGCAGAAAAATGTTTGACTAATTATTAGGTTTTCTATTTTGCACATTCAAATGACGGTCACCATGATGGAAAACCAACGGACCTCATTATAGACAATAATGTCCCTGCTGGTGTCTAGCACTGGAACATAAAAAACTGAATATATGAACCAGGCCTGAAAAATAAAGTGGGTGCAACAAGCTTAACAAATGCATCTGTCGCATCTTTGGCTGCCTGTGTGCCTGTCCCTGAAATCAATTTCTGACGGATATCATAGCGAAACTGGAGGCCCTGCCCTCTCACTAAGCCCTAGAAACTGTTAAGATAAACTTTGAGTAGTACAAAAATGCTATATATATATATATATATATATCTACTGGTTTCCCATGTAGACCAGTCTGAGGCTAAATTAAGCTGAATGGGCCGGGAGAAGCTGCACATTGGTCTCACCTGTCCGAGCAGCGGCAGGGTTTCCCTTCACCTAGCCCAACTTCACTGGGTGTTTTACCCCCGAAATGTTGCAGTCATTAAGACCCACAGAGTTGGGCTGGGTAACTTGACTTGTAGCTATTTCACACTGCCCATTGTTCAGGCAGCATAAGGTAACTGATAGGCTCCCTTTAACTCATCATTAGATTCCATTGTTTTCAGATTTTTAAATGAAGAGTAGCAAGTTTTAGTGAAAACCCAGTTTGGCACCAGCTTACATCTTCACTGTCTATGCCTCCCTGTCCTGAGATGGAGAGAGTGGTGTGAAATTTTGGCTGCCCTCATATGATTTGTTAAGTTTTAATCACAGATTTGCCATGATTTCTTTAGTTTTTTTGTTTAAGCTTTAGGGCTTGTCCACACGGCAGGGTTTTCAGCCGGATTTACAGACTGTTTTCGGTTTTGAAAGCAGTCTTTTAAATCAGCTGTCATCCATTTAAATGGACTTCAATGGAAAATCCGTGAAGCAGTCCCCCCCGCGCGGATTTTCCGCCGGACGTTTTTTTGGACTGCCGGCGGTACAAAAAACATAGAACATGTTCATTCTTCCGCCCGGTGTTCGGATGGAACATGAACATGGGAGTGGGCTTGATCCGCAAACTACGGAGAAAAGCCACCCCCCTGCGTGCCAAAAACAGACCAAATATATTTTTCGTTTGCCATGTAAATGCGGCCTTAGTATAATTTCATATTGACAGAACTAGAGCACATGCATAGCAGGTCAAAGCTTGTGCAGATCTGGAGCATTACAATTATTTATCATGAGTTCTTATTGCAGATATTGCTCAGATTAATGAACATTTTTGTATAGTGCCAAACCCCATCCACAGAGACAATATGGATAAATCTTCCCTTGTGTTTCTCCAGTCTGCAGGGAGCCACTGGTGGGAACATACAATGACAGAATCCGACTGGTTAATTTATATGCCAGCCACTGCGTATACAACCACCGGCATCTACTCTCGATAGACCAATCCACATGTAGAATTCATTAGGTGGAGTGCAGGGTTTACTGCTAATAATTTGCTAAATGTGAAAATACATGGTGTTATCTCCAACAGGTGGTTTCTGGAGGGAGTGTATATGTATGTATGTATATATGTTTGTGTGTGTGTGTGTATATATATATATATATATATATATATATATATTTATATATATATATATAATACACACACATATATCTAATATATATATGAAGAAAAATCGCAGCACTCCAATTTCAAGGTGAAAAAACGACTTCATTCCAGCATGTCCACAGAGCAACGTTTCAGCTACTGATAGCATTTCTCAAGCTTTTTTGAGTGCTGCCTATATAAAATATATATATAATATATATATATTATAGTGTGTGTGTGCATATATATATATATATATATATATATATATATATATATATATATATATATATATATATATATATATATATATATATATATATAATTACACAGCTAAGTCACATTATTATGACCACTCCCTACTTTCTACATTGGCAGCATGTAGCTCATGAAGGACGTCACGTGTTGTCAGCTAGCTTGGTGGGTCTATAAATTAGGCGATCGGCTGTCTGCACAAACATCTCTCATTGAAGTCATGGATAAGAAGGGGATTTATCAGAGCTGCAAAAAGGGATGTTTATTGGTTTTCGGGCCCAAGGTGGCAGCGTTTCTGAAATTGTGCAGTTTGTGAACAGTTTGCATGATGTTGTGGTTAAAGTTTAATGTGAGTGGACAAATGTGAAAGGTGAACATCAGCTATGAAGGTGCGGTGTGCGGGACTGCGGGCTGACACTACGGTGTTGGAGATCACTTTCTCAATAGGATTCGGGTGGGGACCACTAGGGATTCATGAGATGGACCATCTATTTAATATATTTTGATCTTCTATTGAAACTACTGTTCAAGGCTTTTTTTTTTTTTTTTTGCAGTGTTTTATTTTAGTTACCTTTTTCACCTTCAAAGAAGACTATATATATCTTTTTTTTTTTTTTTTGACAATTTACCATCATGATGCCTTTTTACGGGAAGGTTATGTATCGAGCTTCATATTTCACACTGACAGATCTGGTGTTGTGCAGCCAGTCTTTTTGATGCTAGAGCTTGTTACAATAAAATTCTGTTCGGGTATTGTCACACGACATGTTGAATACAATACGGGAAAATGTATTGCGTAAAATGTATCCAAATACATACCACAAAGTGTGCTACGTTTTTGGATATGTTTTCTGGACTGCAAAAATGTACCCTGTTTTTATCAGGCTTTTAAATGCATAAAACGGATTAAGAAGTGACACGTCGCTTCTTTGTATGGATCCGTCTTGGCGATGATACGTATTTTACATTGAAATCAATGAAACTCCTAAATACATATTTGGGTACGTAACATGTACCCTAATACGTATTTCACAAATGCAGTGTGAACATACCCATAGTCTCAGACCATTGAGATTATAAATAAAAAGTGCTTTTAAAACCTAAGTATATGCTTACCATATCAGGGACCGCATTGGGTTCCAGAATAAGAAGGGTTCAGCCAGCTAGCAACCAGACTTATTTTGACAGTGCTTTTCCATTTTAAAGGGAATGTGTTATCAAAAAATGTTAAGAATTTTTGGTCATGTTTATTTTAATTTCCCTTATCATTTCAATATTTTTAAGAAATTCTTAAGTCCTGCAGCTTTCACTTTGGCCACTAGGCTTAATAAGTCTGACACTTCCTGTTCTGTAGAGAGAAATTTTCAGCAGTCTGCTCATTATCAGTACAAGCAGGGTTATACCGAAAGGAGACACCATTGTGTATAGATAACACAGGATCCACCAGTCACAATAGGAGATGTCACAGCTCCCCCTCTCCTCTCCCTTCACACTGTCTTCTTCCCAGGTCACAGAGCATGACTAGAAAACTCTACTATAGAAGTCAATGGGACTGATCCAGACCACAGGCTCCTATGTGCATGTAAAGTATTTCTCTGACTGCTGTTAAAGCAGTGCAGGCAAGAAAGCTTCCCCACCATCATATATAAACGACTGAATTGAGAAATCTACAATCAGAAAATAAAAACGGTTAAGAAGAAAACAATATGGATCAGGGTCTTGTTTTAATAAGTAAAAAAAAAATATTGGTGACAGATTCCCTTTAATGTTTTCATTGTTGCTTTTTTTTTATTTTTCTGTCGATGTAACCATATGAGGATTTGCTTTTTTGCAGGATTAGTTGTGTTTTTCGGTGGAACCAATTTGGGGTGCATACAACTCATTAATTAGTGTTTATTAACTCTTTCTGGAGGAAATGGAAAAGAAGCAATTCCACCATTGTTTTCTGTGTTTTAAAATCTGTTTTGTTCACCATGCAGTGAAAAAGTGTTTCCTTAATACTGTGGGATGGTATAAGGCAGTATCAGATATGTAAAGGTTTTTATGTTGTACAATGTTTGCATAATAAAAACACTTAAGAAAAAAAAGTTCTCTGTTATTCGAAGAGTCGTAACTTTTTTTTCCTGTCTCTGTAGCCATATAAGAGAATGTTTTTGATAGGACAAGATGACGTTTTCATTGGGGTTCTTTTCATTTTAAGAATTAACTTTTTTTATTTTGTTAATTTGTTTAAGTCATTATTCAGGTTTTCACAATTTGTGTTCATGCCATTTTTTATGTAATTTTAACACCTAAAATTAAACCACTTTTTGTGGAACAAAGTTTTCTCCCCCTGTGTAATTTTTATTTCTTTCTTTAAAGGGGTTGTCTCACTACATTGATTCATCTCACCTCAGTCCTGTTTTCTTGGTTTCATTTTGAATTCATGGGAGTGTTTACTGGCTTCTACTAGGCTGCAGTAGAAGCCAGGTCTGTAGCTATAGCAACCAGTGCTGGCAGCCTATAATAATAATAATAATAATAATAATCTTTATTTCTATAGCGCCAACATATTCCGCAGCACTTTACAAATTCAAGGGTAAACATACAGTCATTACACATTAAAAGTACTTACAAATGAGACACAAGGTGTGAGGGCACTGCTCGTGAGAGCTTACAATCTATTAGGGTGTATGGGTGAAACATACGGTAAGAAGTGCCAAGTTTACAATGGTCCGGCCATGTTTCATAAATAGGGGGTGGTTTACATGAAAAATGGATGAACCTGCCACCCTGACAGTACATCTATATACAGATAAGTGCCTGTGAGTGCCCAAGTGCAGGGAGTGACAGATGTGTGTGATAGCAGTTAGGGATCTTGGTGGGCCAGACTGAGAAGATGTGTTCTCAGGGCCCTCTTAAAACTGTGAGGGTTGTGAATGTGCCTGATCGCCCGCGGTAGCATATTCCAGAGAATTGGTGCCGCACGTGTGAAATCTTGTAGGCGGGCATGGGAGGTTCGGATGATTGAGGAATGTAGTCTGATATCATCAGCAGAGCGGAGAGCACGGGTAGGGCGGTAGACAGAGACTAGGGAGGAGATGTAGGGAGGAGCAGCGCTGTGGAGAGCTTTATGGGTGAGAGTGCTGAGTTTATACTGTATCCTGTACTGGATGGGCAACCAGTGCAGTGACTGACACAGGGTAGAGGCATCAGTATAGCGGCTGGAGAGAAAGATAAGCCTGGCTGCTGCATTCTGGACAGATTGGAGAGGGGAGAGTTTGCAGAGAGGGAGACCGATAAGCAGGGAGTTACAGTAGTCAAGACGAGAAAGAATAAGAGCAGTAATGAGAGTTTGAGTTGTTTCCACAGTGAGAAATGGACGGATTTTGGAGATATTCTTGAGGTGCAGGTGACAGGAGCGGGCAAGGGATTGGATATATGGGGAGAAGGTCAGATCAGAATCCAATAAAACCCCTAGACAGCGGGCCTGCTGCCTAGGAGAAATGGTGGTACCACATACAGAAACAGAAATAGCAGGGGGGGGGGTTGGTTAGTAGATGGCGGAAAGACAAGAAGTTCAGTCTTAGTGAGGTTTAGTTTCAGATGGAGAGAGGACATGATGTCAGAGACAGCGGACAGACAGTCACTGGTGTTTTGTAGCAAGGCTGGAGTGATGTCCCGGGAAGAGGTGTATAATTGGGTGTCATCCGCATAGAGATGGTACTGGAAGCCAAATCTACTGATGGTTTGTCCAATGGAGTCTATCATGAGAGATTGAACAGGTCTGTAGCTATAGCGACCTGAGGAGCTGATGCAGGAGATATCAGAATAGGTAGGACACTGTTAATGGACATATATTGCAAAGTGACTTGTTTTTTCAAGATCTTTAACATAAAAAGCAATCTTTGTAGTGAGACAACCCCTTCAATGAACTTTATTACTTTATTTCTTCTTTCTTTTTCCAAGTCTCATCAGGGGACTTTACATTGCAATAGTTTGATCACTTATTTGGTGTACTCTGTATATCAAACCATTATTCCTTCTCATCATTCTGGCCTTATAAACATACAGAAATGGCAGGCTTTGGCGGCTCTGTCCGGCTTTTGGTTGCGGTAACCACTAATGGCAGCCAGTAGATGTGACCACAATGGCTGTGTATGGAGCTGACTCAACTCCTAGACCTGCTCCATAACCTTCGGCAGGCAGACATTTATCACCTGTCCTGTGGATAAGCCCCTTTAAACGATGTAGAATGAAATTAAATCCACGTCACATATTTATTCCTCTTCTTCTAGGCTTATTACTCCTAGACTTTCCTGTCTCTGAGAATTGATATTCCTTTCAATATCAGAGTCTTCATATCTAAGATGTTATAGCCATGAGTATAAAAATGTTTTGATAAAGGTAGAGCTTTTTATTGTGTGAAGATGAGCTTTCACTCAGTGTCACCTATATAGAGATAGGTCACCATAGGCAACATGTATGAACTTTGTCACACAGACATCAATTTGTTGTGTGCGCATTTGTAGTGTAGAATGCACCTGAATATATGAACCTGTTCTACTGCGGGTCATAGATTTAGCTGTTTCTAGCTCCAAAACAACATCGGGTGGACATAATATGTTTAAATATATTAAAGGTCAATATAGAGATCTCTCCCAAGATCTATTTATACCCAGGATTGTATCTAGAACAAGGGGCATCCTTTGTGTTTAGAGGAAAGAAAGTTTCTGCATAAACCTAGAAAGGGATTCTTTACTGTAAGAGCAGCGAGACTGTGGAACTCCCTGCCAGAGGAACTTGTCATGGTGAATTCAGTAACAGAGTTCAAAAAGGGTCTGGATACATTTCTAGAGTGTAATAATATAACAAGTTATGATGACTAGGATTCTGGAGAGAGTTCGTTGATCCAGGGATTATTCCGATTTTCAGATTGGAGTCTAGGGCCTCGTTCACACGGCTTATTCTGGGACGGATTCCAGCCGTACTGCGCGCCGTATTTGCGCTGCAGTACGGCTGGAATCCGTCCCAGTCATTACGGTAATCCACAGTTCTCATAGAGAACTATGGATTCCGTCTCGTCTCTTCCCCCTCGGCGAATACGCCGAGGGGGGGAGAAAGTGCCATGCACATTATTTACGCTGCGTACGAGCTGTGAATAATGAGTGTCTATGGGGCCGGCGAGTTGCCGGCCCCACGCCCCCGCTGCACGGCAGCCAGCGTAATTTCGGGGCGAAATCCGTCCCTGCAATTACGTCAGCAATAAGCCGTGTGAACATTGCCTAAAAGGAATTTTTTTCCCTAAAATGAGAACAATTAACTCCTGCCTCATTGGGGTTTTTTGCCTTCCTCTGGATCAACACTTTAGCACAATAGGCGGAACTGGATGGACCTCTTGTCTTTTTTCGGCCTTACAAACTATGTAACATCTCGGGCAAACCACTTATAACTTGGTCTGGCTGTCCCAGCAGTAATACGCCCAGTTTTGCCGTCCTGCAGTCATGAATGTGTAGAATCATACAGTTGTGGTGCGACACGTCCACAGAAGGCCTCCACATCTTGGTCGCATTACATAGTGCTGCGGGCACCGCAAAATGTTCCTAATTTTGGAGTGGGTCTGCTAATACAGATAGAGAATAGGGCTGCAACAGTTTTTGGGTTGAAAGGACACCAGAATACTGGTGCAACCCCATACATGCATGTCTCCCTAGGTTTATACAGTTAAGCGGACCACATTTAGTTTTGAAGAGGTGAAGGTACCTAAAATCTTATAATACTGATATATGTAGAGAATTTTTATCATTAGGGATGGACAAGATTTACCCTTTCGTTGGTGGCAGAAACATGTCTCTGTTGAGAGAGCGAGAACTCTGATGAAAGTCTATGGGTGGCTTGAAGTTTGGAAAATTTTTTGCGTGGCAATCAGACCAAAATTAGGTGGCCCAGGAATGGAATTAGAATGATGCAAGACTGTGGCTCGGACAACTCGGAATGTCTTCTCGTCTTCCTATGTGGTTGACTGCATGTAATGTAAGCTTGTATACTTTCATTTTATATTTATGACCTATTTAATCTCTGTGCTCTAGTCGGCAAGCTCACAAGAAATCATCTCTGCTCTGGTAATGACGATGATGAAGTGGCCTTTGGTAACATGGAAAACATATTTATGATAGCATAGATGATGGTAAGTCAAAATGATTTCACACAGATAATACAATGTAGTTTATAAAACCAGTAGAGGCTTTATTCGGGAGACCCTGAGATACTTTAGGATATGAAATGTCCTGAGTTATAAAGTGACAAAGCCCAACAGACGACCCTCACATGGAGCTAGATTCTGACACTACAAAAAGCTCCATAAGAGCCACGGAAGACGGCACCACTTGCAATTAGAGTCCTTTGTGGTTTTATTTCCATATAACCTGTTAGACAAGACTAATGATTTGTTGTGTGTTTACAGTAATAACACCGATTACAATGCAGCTAAAAGTAGATGTGGATGTATTTTGTGGAGATGTAGGATTGGCCCAAAGATCCATTTCTTCTGGTTGGCATTGTCTGCAGGTAACCTGCAGTAAATCTGACATTCTGCAAACCACTGGGTGTTCATGCTTTCTGTAGCTTCTCTATGCCTAGAGGCAGGGCTTGGGCGACAGGTAGGTGACCACCTAGGGAGCCACTTCATTGCAGGCAGAAAATGGAGCATAAGGAGGTATGGAGTGAACTGAATTTTCCATAGGTGTGGGGAGGGACCTATATGCCTTATTTGCCTAGGGCACCAGAATACCTTGCCCCGGTCCTGCTTAGTGGCAGCATCAGATTGCTTTAAGATAGACTTTGTCTATTGTGTTATAGGTTGCAGGTTATATTCTGGTGACTAACCATATGCTGCTCCGGTATCGAACCATCCCTGCTTGTATAAAGATTTGCAGTTCTCATAAAGGATTTGTAAGTTTATTAAAAGTTGTTATACATTTTAAGTGCTAAGTAAAATAATCAATGCTCTTAACCTGAAATGCTTGTTCTTCTTGTGAAACGATCACCTGTTGTGTAACGCTTGACCTTGTGTATGGAATGGACTGTAGGGTGGATGATGTCTCCGACTTGCGGATTGGCTGAACCTTCTGGAGCAAATGGTGTTTGTTAATGCTGATCTGAGTAACACATGGTGCAATCCTTATATTTTCCTTTTAGATATCAGCAATGGAAATGCAGGGCTCATAGAGAGAACCTAGAAATAAGGGTACAAATAAAGAGAAGAGCCTGAAAGGTCCTAAAACAAATATATGTAAATTTTGCAGATGAAGATGGGACTACGTCCCTGTTTTGTTATCAGTGGTTGATTTGACCAAACTTGTGAAAAAGTTTTGCTTCAGGACTTCCTTAAAGGGAATGTGTCATCAAAAAATAACTTATTGTTTAACTCACATTTTTATGTTGAACACATTTTTTAGGAATTTTTGCTTATGTTTTTTTTTCATTTTCCAGATCACTTTCAGTATTTATTTTAATAATTCTTAAGTCCTGTAGTTTTCACTTTGGCCACTAAGCCTAATAATAGTGTTACAATTCCTGTTCTGTAGAGGGAGATTTTCAGTGTAATTATCAGTAAAAGCAGGGTCACACTGAAAGGAGACACCAATGTGTATAGATAACACAGAATCCACCAGTCACAAGAGGAGATGTCACAGCTCCCCCTCTCCCCTCCCTACACAGTGAAATCTACAATCAGGAAATAAAAACGAATGAGGAAAAGAATATGGATCAGGGGCTGGATTTAATAAGTAAAAAAAAAAAAATTGGCGACAGATTCCCTTTAACCCAATTTTTTTTCCTTTAGCCCTAAGTTATATGTCCTGATAACCAGAATTAGCTTAGGACGTTCTGCAGCAAGTGATACTGCACTGGGAATGCCACAGAGGGGTAAAATAACGGCAAAAATATTGTTAAAAAAGAAAACGCTAAGCCCCAACATCTTAAAACTAAAGTTTGTTTTTTTTCTTGGCTGCCTGTAATTAAATAGCGTAGATTCATGTTGAATTTTTCTATTGACAAGCATATATGAGAATCACATGGATTTTTTTTTTTTTTTTAATTTGGTGTTTTTTTTTTTTTAAGTTCCCCTACCTACATTACTCTCTGACTTCCCCACTGAGCACTGAAAGCCAAACAGTGAGAGAATTGCGTGATGGTCTTTCTTTCTGAGAATTGCAAAGCCTGATAAGTGTGAAGAATGCCCCAGCCACTCAGAACAGAAACAGATTACCCTATTTTCCTTTTGTGTATTGCTTTTAGTGTGGTATAATCTTGTCTATCCCTGTGATGAGAACAACAGAGCAAACATTATCTCATTAGCTACTATGTGTAATAAGATAAGTAGCAACTGAAGCAAAGTCAGGTATGTCTGCCCTGCCATTCAAAAGTTCTGTCTCACAACTAAAGAAGGACAAATGTTTTATATG
The DNA here is from genome assembly GCA_025379985.1 of Phyllomedusa bahiana. NCBI lineage: Eukaryota > Metazoa > Chordata > Amphibia > Anura > Hylidae > Phyllomedusa > Phyllomedusa bahiana. The sequence continues at coordinate 12,370 of JAODAL010015392.1, read as the reverse complement.
TATTTTTTTCTTGCATAGGAATGACCCAAAAAATATTGGCAAAAATTCTAAAAAAAAGTTTTCTTGGAATATTGGTTTTAAGAAAAATACTCCTTTCTGATGGCAGTGTCCTTTTAACCGATATGACTAAATTAGGCCATCACTTTATGATCAGCAGGTCTGACCTCGGAAACACCCACAATCCTTTGAATGCAGGGGCTGTAACGCTGATTGAACACTCCAGCCCCTTCAGGCTTTCTATGGCCAGCAGCGCTCCCTGCTACCTTCTGTGATAAAAGCACTGCAGCCCCTTAAGGCTGTGTTCACACAGCTTATTTGCGGGGCGTAATTATGCCCCGCAATTACGCCGTGTGGACGGCAGGGGGCCGGCACCTCGCCGACCCATAGACTATCATTACTGCAGCTGCGTTACTCCGCTAGGAAATTGACATGTCGCTTATCTCCCCGCCCAGCGGATTCGCCGAGCGGGGAGAGGAGACGTAATCCATGGTTCTCTATGAGATCTGTGGATCACCGTAATGACTGGGACGGATTCCAGCCGTAATTTGACATTGACCCTGATCTAATGCACAACCATGAGGGCAGTGTTGGCAGTACTGCTAGCAGGGGCCTTGCTCAACTAAAAGCAATACAAAATCTATGGCTTAGAGAGTCCTGTCAATACATTCTTCGGGTCTCATTTATCTTTAATACCAGTTGCTGTTCTACTGGTTCATGCCTTGTTACTTTGAAAAGGTTCATAAAATTTGGTGAAAGCAAAACCCAACTTACCGTTGCAGGATGACTCTAGCCCTTCGTTGGAGTACCCAACTAAGAGCTAAAGTCAGTCTGAAACACAGATGTGTGCAAGTCAACATTATCAAAGATTTTAGAAGTTTCTAATAAATGTTGGATGTTTTACCTTAGAGAAACACTAGACCTATGTTTGTATCTTGTACACTACATTGGACGGAGATCCCAATTGTCCATGAATTCCAAAATTCTAGGTCGGTGAGCTGGAATATTGTGTTTCTTTGTATCCAAAGCCAAACTTTTTGTTTGACACGTAACCGTTCTGGTTGGGCAGAAGACAGGGAAATAAAACCAAGATTTTTAGATATTTAGATGCAGGCATTTATTAGCTTTTTGATTGTGACTTATAATAAAGATGAACAAGAAAGAAAGCAGAATATTAAGGTGCATTTAACAATCTTTTTTTTTCTTAACTGCAGGGTGCCATAAACTATACTTTAGGCTAGGGCTCCATGTGGACAAATTGTTGCTCACACAATCGGTAACATTGCATGCCAGATTAGTGTTTCTATGTTAGACATTGTCTACATTTTTAAGATTGTTGCAAGTCACTCTTTGCCCCATATGGGATCATTGAGGTCATGCGAGAGTGGTGGTAATTCAGTGATTTTAATTAAGACTTCTTAAAAGAGAAGTGACCTTGAATGTTAAAAGATGTATTCTATAGCAGTGCTCCTCAGTTCCACTACTTGGGGACCACCAACAGGTCATAGAATGCCCTGCCAATAATTATATCACCTGTGCAATACTGAAGAAATTCTGGTGGGTCTTGTGGGCCGGTGTTGAGGAACATTGCTCTAGACAAGCTAGTATCTTACTGATATCCATTTCCATTTTCTCTGATCAGTGGGCCGTTGGAAGAGCTTGTTAGTGTCTTCTGAAACCATTTCGTGGCTCAGTTAATGTATTAATCTGTAAAATTGGATCATGTATAAGTCATTGTATGGAATACAAGTAATCCATTTTATTATTTTAATATAAATGGTTTACTCCCGTGTGTCTATTTGCAACATTCAGTTCAGTGTTTTACATACATCCATTTTAGCAAATTCAACAATGTTTCTAATCCATAAAACAGATTTGCATGTATAGTTTATTTAGCATCTGACATATTTGTAAATGATAGATTTTCTCATGCAAAGAAATGGTAAAAGCAGCATCAATATCATCCTACCTCCAGTGCTCTTCATGTGCATGCTGCCAGTACTGTCACCTCATGCTGAACGTGGCGGCTGACTTTACTCTTGGTGGAACTGATTTAAATGTGTCATCAAAAATGAGTCATTGTTTAAGTCCCATTTTTATGTTAAAACACATTTTTTAGGACGATTTTTGGTATTTTTTTTTTTAATTTTCATATCCTTTCAATATTTTTTTTAAATCTTAAGTCTGCGTTTTCACTTTGGCCCTAGGCCTTGTTTGCACTGCTGTTAACAGCAATCAGAGAGATGCTTTTTCAGTAGCTTCATGCCTTTGGAGACTTAAGACTGACTCGTCCCATGGATTGTATTAGGAAGTTTTCTAGTCATGCTCTGTGACCTGGGGAAGAAATCGGTGTGCTGGGAGGTGAAAGGCGTGAACTGTGACTATCTTCTCTTGTTGATGGTTGGGGAAAGTTCCTTTATTTTATTAGTCACATGGTGTTCTCTTTCAGTTGACCATCTTTGTGTGATATTGGAGCAGACACAACTGAGAAACTTTCTACAGAACAGGAAGGTAGACTAATTTTAGGCTTAGTGGCCAAAGTGAAGGCTGCAGGACTTAAGAAGTATTAAAAAATATTGAAAGTGATCTGGAAAATTAAAAAACAAATAACCAAAAATTCTTAAAAAATGTGAGTTAAACAATAAGTTATTTTTGATTACACATTCCCTTTTAAGGCATGATATGTTCATATAAGTAGATTTGAATAGGTTTGGTACTTGGCATAGGTGTCTGGCTTAGATTTATGTGATTCCTCATTAGCAGAAATAACTGCAGGCTATGGAATGGCCTACAGTATTAATTCTAACATGAGCACATCCTGAATGTTATGTGAAAGCACAGCTTATATATTAAAAAAAAAAAAAAAAGGTTCATGTCATTTAGACATATTTTATATCTTCCACAAGGAAAACCTTTCTCCGACATCTGTCCTCTTGGTGCCCCCCATTCTCTGGTCCTTGTATTGTTCCCTTATAAAGTTTTAGTGTTCACTAGCCATCTTCCTAGGAGAAGTTTTGGGGTGCAAGTGATGGGGTTATAACAGTACACATCACCAGGACTTCTATAGACTGGCGAATAGGTACAGGAGCACAGATATCTGGATGATAAATCTGTTAAGTCACTTCTCTCTATACAGTAAATGCATTTTACTTAATAAGTTAGAAGTAAATGTTAATAATTTCCATACAGTTCTGTTGTTCCCTGTGTAGTTGTTTTTATGTCAGGGAGTTAGTTTGTAATATAGACTGCACTAAACTGCTGTTTAGAAGTTCACAGTCGAGGTACTAAGAAGATTACCGAGTCATGTATGTTTGATGGCAATGTTGTTCTGTGTGCCAGGTTGTGTCGATGCAGTAGAGAGATAAAAAAAAAAAAAAAAAAAATAAAACAAAAAAAAAAAAAAAACAAAAAAAAAAAAAAAATAAAAAAAATAAAAAATAAAAATTATAAAAAAAAAAAAAAAAAAAAAAAAATTTTTTATTTAAAAAAAAAAAAAAAAAAAAAAAAAAAAAAATAAAAAAAAAAAAAAAAAAAAAAAAAAAAAAAAAAAAAATGAAAAAAATAAATAAAAAAAAAAAAAAAAAAAAAATTTCAAAAAAAAAAAAAAAAAAAAATTAAAAAAAAAAAAAAAAAAAAAAAAAAAAAAAAAAAAAAAAAATTTATTATGGACATCAGTATAATATATTTCTCTGGCATATTAGGCTCTTGTTAAAGGGACGCTACATTCAAAATTTTTCTATTGACAAGCATATATGAGAATCACATGGATTTTTTTTTTTTTTTTTTAATTTGGTGTTTTTTTTGTTTTTTTGTTTTTTTTAAGTTCCCCTACCTACATTACTCTCTGACTTCCCTCGTGAGCTCTGAAAGCTCATCAGTGAGAGAATTGCTTGATGGTCTTCTTTTGGAATTGCAAAGCCTGATAAGTCTGCTACAGCTTTTGGAGGCCAGAATTCTGGCGCAGCCCTGTTCATACATGTCGCCCATTGAGTCTTGAAAAGAGATGACTACAGGAAAATACGATTTATTTGAACATTTAATTGGCCCCTAGAAAAAGTGTAGCGAAAAGTTGTTTTATGTAAAACCCTCAGAAAAGACAAGGGGGCGATCCCTCCGACTGGAGGAAAAAAAAGATTCAATTTCCAAAGGCAACAAGCCTTCTTTACTACTGTGAATCTGTGGAATAGCTGCCCCAGTTGCTGCTCATAATCAAGAACCGTTGAGATCTTCAAGAACGGCCATTATTTCCAACAAAATAATAATAGTTATGTAGACGTAGAGAATTCTTGTTTAGAATGTTTGTCCAATCCAGTCGCCACCTGGGATCATGAGAATTATAGAAGTTATGTCCTCGGCACTCACGGTCCTTGGAGGGTGCACACCAAAAGGAGATACACGTAGAAAGAAAAGTAGGTTGCACTCCAACGATTGAAACATTTTAACATTTTTATTTTCTGCAAAACTTTAATCATTCCAAAATGACAAATGTAAAAAATCCACCTGGGATCAGGAGCCGATTGTTTCCTTTTTAGGGGATATTGGTTCCTTTTTGTGGGTTTTATATTCTGGATCAATACAGGAAAACTCTTTTAAAGTGACCTCTACCCCTCCCTCCATCCACATCTTCTCTTCACCTGGGGTTAAATTTGATGGACATTTTGTTTTTTTTCAACTGTACTATGTAGTTACTTAACGGTAAAAAAAACAATATTCCTATGTGCTGACGACATTGTGCATTTTTAAGGATGTGCATATATGAGGTGTAAATATATCATTTACACCTGGGAACGGATGCCTGGTACAATTTCTGTGCTATATAAACTTCCTGTAATATTGAGGAGACCTTTTACTGCATTGTTGCCCTGCACCAGGGCAAAGGATCTTTAATTTAACCCTATGTGGAAGGTAATGCTCTGATAATAGGAGTAGATGCTTCTCTAGTTTTCCTAAGAATAATCCCTTTGAAGAACAATATAATCAGCCTTTTCCTAGTCTAAAATGGATTTATGCCTGGGATAGGATTGTATGTAGTTGTCCAGCAAATCAGCCAATATAGGTGGAAGCCTGTTTCTAACCGGAGAAAACGAATAAGCTGTCACCTAATATTTGTGTCCTTCTGCTTGTTAAGACTCCTGTGATTAATTCACGAGCATGACAATAAGCCTCCATAAATGAATGGCCAGGTCTTTGAACTTTTTATGGATGAATAATCTGTTTTGTCTACTGGTTTATATTTACATGGAGCGAATGCCTGTATTTCTTGACTTCTAAATAACATCTGTTTTTGAGAAAAAAAATAATAGGCTGGTCTGTGTTATTATCTCTAAATGGTCCTTAATCCTTCAACAAGGTTTGTATAGATAGTAAAATAGAAGTGATTATAAGAAACTGTAATATATCTTAGAGAGAGATGCTTTTTTTCTCCACTTATTGGGCTCCTTTTCTCTCCCCCCTCTCTGATAAACTGATTATTCACTCAGAAAAATTGTTAAAAGTCAGCTGACTGAGGGAAAAGGCGACATGTTGCTCATGGAAGTCTATTGGGAGGGCGAGAAGTAGGGAGTGACAGAGATGGGAAGATAAAGAGAAGATGCTTAAAGGGGTTTTGACATGAAGTAAAATTGACGTGAGAAGCTTGCAAATTAAATAATAAAACATTTTTCACCTTTTGTTTCGATTATTAAAAAAATTACTGCACCGTTTTTGTTTTTAGCTGCTCATTTAGTGATCCATTGTTTACAGCTCATCTTCCAGGGGATACGGACCAGGCTAAGAGCTCCTCACTCTTGGTCAGACATGCTCAGACATACCTCTCCTCTCAGCAGCTATGAGTGTTCAAACCCCAGGTGCTGTCATCTACTCCCGTTCCTTGTAAACTCCTTAGTAATTAGTCAAACCAGGGCTGTTGTAGTTGCAAGTGAGCTCCGACTCCCTCAATTTCCCAAACCTCAAACTCCGACTCCTGCTCGGGATTATCCTGACGGGCGCATCCATGTTTAAGTGATAACTTTAATAAAGTAAAATGGTCACATCGGCTGTTTTATCACCTTATGATAAACAATTAATCAAGCTATTTAGGTAGAACAGACACTGACGAGCAAAAGGGTAAACAATGTTGTAATCTCTTGAACACTTGTGGGTAGAGTGAAGAAAAAGCTGTATTTGTATCAAGTCCATGTCCTACATCTCAACATTGGGAATGTGTGGAAGAGACCTGGGGATCAGATTATGGTCTCAAGATATGATTGAATCCGATCCAGAGCCCAGAAGGATTCAGGCAGTATTGAAAACAAAGGTGGATTTCCCATACTCTAACAAAAATAATCTAAAATAACATTTTGATTTTTAGGAGGAAACAATAAAAAATACAGTTACAGGAAAGAATTCTGCAGAACTAAGTGGATGCAAATATTTGCAAGTCAAATTTATATATAAGATGTAAGTTGACCTATATATAAAATTAACAGTAGCCTCATATTCAAAGGCTGTTGTGGATGGTGAGATATTGAGCCTGAAAGTCACAAGTTCAAAACATTGTTACCATTTTGCTTGTCAGTGTGAAATGTATTTAAATTGATATGACATTAGAAACAAAAAATTGTTAAATATGCAAAAACACTGCAGGAACATTTGTGAGGTCTATGAATTTGTTCTGAGAAAATAGTATTGCTCCTTTAAGATCATGCATACACAGACCTCACATCTGATCTAATTATTTCCAGGGCTAGAGAACGGCCTCTCTACACTAACTTGGGATTGGGGGGCCACAAGACTAGCGGTGACCACAGGGGGCAACCATCTCTGAACCACTGTAGTGTAATGAAGGAATTGCCTCAGCCCAGTCCGTTTTGATTGAATGGTTGAACTCTTCTAGCTTCTTTGAAAGCGGTGAAAAAATTTGCTGGAAATCTGTTTTGCCATGGGAGCAGAATTTTTCCCCTGTGGGCCAGCACCTTTTCCTATCTATGTCATCAATTACACTCCTCATGTGATAAGGCACTGAGATATGGGAGCACGTGCCCCCCCCCCCCCCCCCCCCACACTGCCGGACCGCCAATTCCTCTTGCTCGAACTTACTGGGACCCCATCGTATATATTTTGGGAGTCGGAGTTGGTCCATTTTATGCCGACTCTGACTCCTGCAAAATAGACTCCGACTCCACAGCCCTGAGTCAAGCAGTGCAAATAAATTTAAAAAAGAAACCTTGATGAGGTATGTGCATTGATAAAGAAATAAAAAAATTCCACAGGTTTGGTTCCTGCAGGGATTTGAACCTGACCCTTGTGCTGAGGCAAAAACTTTGCCACAGAGCTACATTGTAACTTCTCACATAAATTAGACCTTTTCTTTGACTAGAGAGAGAAAGGACAGATGATGTCAATCTGCTGGGTCAACATTGATATGCAATTCAAAACAAAACGCACACGCCCCTTCTGTGCACACAGCGCTGAAGAGCTGGGCTGGATGCAGGAGGTATGAGATGAGTTTGTGGCAAAACCCCTTTAAGGCTCGAGCAAGTATTCTATCACTGCTTAGTACTGCTCTGTAATGACTTTCCTCAGTGTTAGATTGATGTAAGAGAGCAGGATTTCCTTATGTGTGTTTGAGCATTTTATGGGAAACATCATAGCAGCTAGTCCTGCATTACCAGCTGAGGGCAACTGAAAATTAGACATGGAATCTGCAGAGGGGAATAACTGAATTTAAAGGGGGACCTAAAAACGCTTGTTTGTCTGTCGGGGCATGATTAAAAATAGAAGCTAAGACTTCTAGTTACCTCCCAGATGCTCCAGGTCACTCCCGGCTGCCAATCTGTACATCCAGGCTGTAGCACTGAATGGTCTTCATTCTTGTGACGGTTACAGCCAATAATAGGCCAGACAGGTCTCCTGCTTCCATCCTGGATGAACAGAGCCAGGAGTGAACAGGAGCATTCAGGAGGTAACTATGAGTTTGCCCATCAGCGGATGGTTAAAAATAGAAGATAGAACAAGCGTTTTTAGGTTCTGGAACAACCCTTTAAAAAATAACCTACGCAAGTTGTATGTTGGTCAGAAATAGTGCTAGACCTCATGTGCACACACATAATAACTTATCCAGAAGAGTTACCTGAAAGTACAGGTATGATTTAAGGGAGGAAATTCTTTCTCAGATTTATTCCGGTTGATGCAGCTATTTGATCTTCAGGATTAATAGGCTGTAAGAAAAATCTGTTTGACGCTTGTGTTCAGCTAACCGAGCAAGTGCAGTGACTTGTGTTAAGTTAAGAATTTAGGATTTTGTTACGGTTGCTGGACTGTAGAGTTGTAGCTCAAATTTCAGTTTTCTACTGTATTTAAAGGGGTTATGTGAGAAGAAACCAAGATATAAAAATAAGATACTTATGTGCAGTTATACTAAAAAGAGCAGTAACTATGCGTACAATCCAGGGTGTGAAACTACTTCCTGATGCTGTTTCTATCGCATTAGGACTCCGTTCACACGGGCTATCTGCGCGGATTGGCGCCGTACTCTGCGCGCCGGATTTGCGATGCAGTCTCGGCGCCTATCTGCGGCAGCAATTAGGTAATCCACTGCTCTCATAGAGAAACAAGTGGTTCCGTCGCTCCGCCCGCTAGGCAATCCGCCGCGGGGGGGAGAGAAAGTGACATGCACATTATTACGGGCGTGGGACGCGCCGTAAACAATGCATTGTCTCATGGGACCGGGGAGCGGCGCCCCCACGCGCTCCGGCCCCGCCCCCTCAGCCCTTATTCACGGCGGATTTGTGCGCTCAATACGGGCTCAAATCGTCGGGAATAAGCCGTGTGAAATCGGCCATATTATTTCCTTGTTGGATCTTTCTCCTCATGGGCTATGTGGGCGGAGACTAAGTTGTATGGCGCGCTGTGTGAATTCTACATTTCCACAACAGATATCTTAGAGTCTTATATAGTATATCAACCTCATTTATATGTGTATATGTGTATGTGTACAGCTCTGTTTCCTTTCTACTCTGCAGAGCCGTCCCTTCATAACCGTAAGTTCTTGTAAACAGAGTTAGTGGTGTCAATCAGCTTAACAGGAAGTTAACTCGGAAGTCTGTCCTACTGCCTTTAGGTCAGGTTTTCTGCTGAGGAAGGGAAGCCCGGCGGCCATTAGTTCTCCTAGAAATTATGATCCCACTAGAAAATCGAGGAGACTTTTCTAATCTCAAAAGTTATTTAAGGAATATTTTCTTATGACATGTAGTTTAATCTATTTAGTTTTTTCGTATTCACTGAAGAAACCCTTTAGTGTGTCCCTTCCTTAAAAATGGTGTATTTGATGATGTAATATAACCTAATTTTTACATAGACACACGGACATGCTAGATGAATGCCAAGATGAGTATCCTATCAGCATTTAAGAGCTGGTTGTTCTTTCCTATGCAGTTGGCACTGGAAATAAATATATGAAATGGAAGTACATGGGCGACGCATGGTATAGTTGCATATGTTGGAGAGATCTGTCAGAAGCATGTAAGTCAAATGGATGCTCTAAATAAATGTGAAAGGTAAACATACCCTAGTTTCCGAAAATAAGACATTCCCCCATTTTTTTATGCAATTAATTCAGAGTTTGGCTGCTTTTGCTGATGTCTGTGATGAAATCACTACAGTATATTAACCCTTCTACGACCTTGGCCGTTCCATACGTCAGGTGGTTTGGGGGGTTCACGCACCTGGACGTATGGATACGTCCAGCAGGGATCGCGCGAACTCTAAGGCAGGGTACGAGTTCGCTAGCGAATCGGCGCGGGGTGTCAGTGTATATTCAGGCTGACATCCCGCACATCGCCCCGACCCTCGGATCGCTCTGGGTGGGGGCCGAGTTAACCCTAATTATCGCGACGATTCGGGTCGCAATAATTAAGAAGAGACGCAGGAGGAGATCGATCCTCCTGCGGTGTCTGTCGGCGAGGCAGCATGCGCACGGATCGGGGAATCCGTGCGGCTCAGATGCCTCCTTACAGAGCTCCAAGGAAGGCAGAGAATGCCTTCGGGTGGTCTGTGACGTCACGACGCCCGGCCGGTTGGCCTGTGGGCATGACCGGCATCGTGACTGACAGTTTACCATAGGAACCAGTCTCATAGCAACAAAGCTATGCACTGAATTCCTATTGAAATGAGAGATCTAAGATCTCTCATTCAGAATCCCCTATGGGGGAAATGTAAAAAAAATAACGTGGAAGAAGCAAAAAAAAAAAGGGAAAAAACATGTAAAAAAACACAAACACAAAATATAAAATAAAAATACGATACCACGCCCTTTTCCCCTTACAAACGCCAATTCGCCCAAAACATTGATCAAAATAAATAAAGTACCCTATTAATTCTGGTATCGCCGCAAAGAGTGCGTAACGGACCTGGCCTATAAATCTGTCATGTTAATTAACCCCGTACGGTGAACGATGCTGTAAAAAAAACCCCAAAAAAAACAATCACAGAATTAAGATTATTGTTCATCCCGCAGCACATAAAAATGGAATAAAAGCGATCAAAAAACTTCTAGAAAACGCCAAAGTTGTACCAATTAAAACGTTCAGTTCATGGCCGCAAATAAAAAAGTCCTATACAGCTCTGTATTCGGAAAAAAAAATAGAAAATGTTATAAGCTCTCAGAAGATAGCGATGCATAAAAATTGTTTTACCACTCAAAACACTTTTCTTTTTTTTTTTTACGTGCTTCAGCTTACAAAAAAACTATATAAAAACAGGGTATCGCCATATTCTAGGACCAAAGAGTAAAGCTAACTTTATCACAGTTACTGCATGGTGAGCCTCTGTTAAATTAAAAATAAAAAACACTACTAGGATTTGCAGTATTTCTTCACCTGGCTCCAAAACATGGATTTAAAACGATCCAAAAGCCTTGACCCCCAAAAATGATATATAAAAACGTCAACTCATCTTTGCAAAAAACCAAGTCCTACACAGCTCCAAGCAGTAGAAAAATTTTAAAAGTTATGGCTCTAGGATTATTGGGATGCAAAAAACGTATTTTCTCCATGGTTGAATAAAGTGTTTTTATTGTATAAAAAAGCAGTTAAACATAAAAAAATATACCAAATTGGGTTTCGGTGTGTAATGTATTGACCTGCTGAGTAAAGCTACCATGTATATATACCGTACAGTGACCGCTATAAAAATAAAAATAAAAACACTACCAAGATTGCTGTACTTTTGTTCAAAAAATCTCACAAAAAACTTAATAAAAAGTGTACATAGCCTCATATGCACCGCTTAATGGTACCAATAAAAACTTCAACTCATCCCGCAAAAAACAAGCCCATACACAGCTCTGCACACAGCAAAATAAAAAAGTTTGGCTGTCAGAATAGGACAACATAAAAACGCAATTTTTTATAGAGTATTTCTACTGTGTAAAAGTAATAAAACAGAAAAAACTATATAAAATCTATATCATTGTAATTGTACCGACCCCCATAGTAAAGTTATCACATCATTTACACTGCACGGCGAATGCTGTAAAATTGAAACTCAAAAAACAATGACCGAACTGCGTTTTTCCCCCCATTTTCATTGCCCAATGCTAAAAAAAAACTATGGAACACCTGTGTGCCTAAAATGCAGAATACACCCCTAGATGAGATCCCTGAGGGTGTTGATCAAAATGGGGCGACTTCTGGAAGGTTTCGCCTGTTCTGCTACTTTGGGGCTTTGCAAATGCGACATGGCCCACAAAATCTGCGTTCCAAAAGCCAAATAGCGCTCCCTCCCTTGTATGCCCTGCTATGCGCCCAAACAGCAGTTTACTCCCACCTGTAGGGTATTGCCGAACTTGGAAGAAATTGCTTAACAAAGTTTTAGGGTTCTTTTTTCCAGGATTCCTTGTATATATGAAACATTTTAAGCTAAAATTGCAAATTATTGGAAAAAAATGTTTTTTAATTTTCACAGCCTTATGCTAAAAAAAATTTGTGAATCACGTGTGGGGTCTATATACTCAATGCACCCCTGGATATATTCCTTAAGGGGTGTAGTTTCCAATATGTGGTCTATTTAGGGGTGTTTATTAAGTTTTAGCACCTTAGGGTGTCCCCAAACCTGAAATGGCGCCTAAATAAAATCGTATTGAAAATGAGACCCTAGAGTATAGTAGGTGCTCCTCCTATTCTGGGGCTTATGGTTGAGCCAAATAATGCACTAGGGCCACATATGGGATATCTCTAAAAACGGCAGACCTGGGGGAATTGATATTAAGTTGCATTTACCTAGTCACATTTACTGTATTCCAGTGAATAATGGATAAATATTGAAAATCTGCAAACAAGGTGAAATTTTGATTTACTCCCTTTGCTTTTTAAATTTTGTGAAAAATTAAAAGGGG